>NQII01005516.1:573-73754 GCA_002778355.1 Clitarchus hookeri
CCTACACTTGAGACAGTATACCTTTAAGTTATCAATATTCATTTTATTTAATAAATAATATAATAAATGATTACCGAAGAACAAGCTAAAATGAATATAGAGGGACAAAAACAACTAATTGAAAAGTTTAAAGCCTTCCGGAAACTACATAAAGACGAGTACGATAAAAATAAATACAGGAACAACATTTGATAGATGCGATAAAGGACTTGGGACAAAAAGTTGAGCATGTAACAAACGAGAATAAGAACCTAATCAAGGAACTTGTTCCATTTGCTGTAAAGAATTTGGACTACCCACGAACGCCTACGGAAACTTCATTTGAGAGGAAACTGTTTGGTAAAGCNACTACCCACGAACGCCTACGGAAACTTCATTTGAGAGGAAACTGTTTGGTAAAGCCGACCCCGATGATGATGACGTTGAACGCTATGAAGATGACGTTGAACGCTATGACGATGACGTTGAACGCTATGAAGATGACGTTGAACGCTATGACGATGGCGTTGAACGCTATGACGATGGCGTTGAGGCGTTGGAGCGTTTTAAAAANGACCTAACTATAGAACAAGATTTATTGGAGAGAAAGTGACTGAATTCTTAAATAACTGCGATGACCATGTTTTTGGACTAAGGCCTGATGGAAGCAAAAGGTATATTGGCGATAGCGAAGTAATATTCAACAATGACCGACTTACTGTAAAAGATCGAACATACATTGGAACTGATGGTTTGCTGAAATTGCTAACTCGTAAGGATGTATCAGAAAGTGACTACACTGCAACCGACTACCATAACTATAGTCATATCCTAACAGATACAAATGCAGTTTTTCAAAAGAATGACCCCAACTCGGGAATACCAAAATCAAGCAATGGCGATAAATGGAAAACTATCGTTAGACCAGTGTACGATATGATAAAGAAAATCCATTACTCTCCTCCCACAGGAACATATGTATACAGGCAATCCCAAAGAATATATATATGGATGGATGATGTTAGGAAACTCATTGATAGGCTTCTCGTTATTTTGCTGGAAATGATAACTATTACAATGAGAAGGTCGGAATAATGGATATGCTCAACAGCAAGTTTAGTGACTTTGTTGTGAATAATCCAAAAGGTATACCATACCTGATACGAATGTTGAACACAATACCCCCTTCTTTCTGGGAGTCGGAGCATCATGGAAAGGGATTACTCAATGATACAATAAATGAACTACCTTTTGAGATGCATGCACCAGGCTATAAATTCCTAGGCCCAGTTACCAGACTAAAAGAGAGACTTGAGAGAGGCGATAAACCTGTTAATCCATTAGATGAAGCTGCAATGGAGCATGATATAGCTTATCATCACCATAAAGATCTAGCTGAAAGCAATGTAGCTGATAAGGAACTGGAAAAGAAGGCATTCAAAAGATTGTTAAGCTCAGATGGTGATCTCAATGAGAGATTGTGGGCTGGTGTTACTGGATCTGCGATGCATATTAAACGTAAGCTGGGCTGGGGAATTAAAATAAAATTTTAAAAACAGTAGGTATAATAAATTAAAGTAAAAAACATCGCATTTCAAGTTTCTAGCGAGGAGCTGGAGGGTTTGAATATTGATTCTTTCCTGAAGAAAGCCCAACTGGAATGCAAAAACCAGAAATTGAAGGAAGGCAAAAGTATGACTATCACAATCTCAACTCCACAACTTAAGAAAATGTCTAAGGAAATGAAGGCTGGAAATGGTTTGACATCTCACAAGGGCGGATTTTTACCTTTGATTTTTGCAGCATTGGGAGCTCTAGGGGCATTGGCAGGAGGTGCTTCATCTATCGCTACATCAGTAATTAATGCTATGAAGAGAGACCAGGAACTTGGAAGAACAACATAGACATAATTTAGCTGTGGAAAAACAAGGTAAGGGTGTGAAGAATGTAAAAAAAAAAAAAAAGAAGTAATTGCACTCAGTAACTTTGATATTGATAAAATGGTTAACAAATTTAACATTAAACATTTTTGAGGTGTATTTATGATTTGTAAGCTACCTAACATGCCACTCGATAAGGAATGTGGGATTGTTAACCTAGTTGTTTCAAAAAACTGGAAAGAATCCAATAAAAATTTTTTTTTCGACTCATTTGGTGGAGATCCACCCTGGGAATTGATTGCATATCTCGGGGGTTATATTATTTACAACGATAGCAGAATTCAAAATTTCCACCAAGTAATTTGTGGCCATTTGTGTGTAATTGCGCTAAATCCCTTTTCACATAATTTTAAATTTCCAAAAATTATTTTGCTATTAATAAACGATGGATATATGTGGAAATGCATTAATGACCTCTTGGATTGAAGATCAAATTAAAGAACACCAGGATAATGATACAACTACTGAGAAGATCAATCCTAATGATTTTGTTTCCCACCCACAGTTCAGTGACTTTATAACCACACTGACAAGAAATAAAAGATCCTTGGATAAAGCCTTTCTTACCTACTTGGAAGAAGATAATAATATAGATTTTGAAAACAATAGGCTTAGAAACGTGGGAAATCCTATTGCTCCTAATGATGCGGTCAATTTAGAGTACTATCAGTCTAACAGAATTGACATTATTCGTTTAGTCGGGAAATACAGTTCAAAGGACAAATTATTTTACCTGGGTAATAATCAAACACAATACCTTTTTATGAGAAGTGGAAGAGTAATTGAGATAATAATGNTGATCAAATTATACCATAATTAGAAAAGCATTAACATATATACATCATTCGATGTTTTGTCTGATGATAAGATATTTTTTAAAATGCCAAAAACATTCAGTTTATCTGAAGACACAGTTGTGTTTTTTGAAATAGTTATGGTATATAAATACATTAAAAAAAAGAGCAGAGTCTGTTAGTTTTTAATGGAAAAATTTCCATTAAAAGCAAAGAAAAATTCGCTAATAATCTAAGGGTTTAAAAAGTCTTTAAATTTATTACGATACTTACCAACTTACGAGTTGTGTCTATTGTGACAAAACCATGTTTCTTTTCCCAACATTTTGAACAAGTCTCCCTAAATGTCTCAAATGGGATATCGCCACCAACGAAATCGCTATGAATATGTTTAAGATTTGTATCGTCTTGTCTAAATATGCAAAGAAAATTGGCATTGTCTCTTATAAGCTTTTTAGGCACTTTTGAGTATGTCTGAGCTAAATAGAAACAATCAATATCTTTGTGTCTACCGCGAGTGAAAAAATCTCTTACTTTGTCGTGATTTTCAAGTATGACATAATCAAAAACAACAACAGAGTCATTACAACATTCATCCCCCGTAACCATTTCTTCATTTGTAGGGAAAAAGTATGCTACTGGTTCAGATATTGATTTTGCTGCTACCTCTGTACCTTTAAAGCTATATAATTAGGTTGGTCCAAACTTTTTGAACACACATAAAAAGTACCAAAGTCCAACCGTCCTGGGGAATATTTAAAATTATGAATCATAAGTGTGGTTTTTCCACAATTACCAGGGCCCACTATCAAGTATCTAATATTATTAGGCATTAATTCTCAATGATGTTTTGTCAATACAGTTTTGTCTAGTATCCTTATTTTAATATCCCAGTCAATGTGTTTCATGTTTCTTCGATTGTTCATTTATTTAATAGATTTTTTGTTGTTGTAATAAATTAGTAAAGTATTCAAGCTAACTGATAACAAATCAGTGTTGAAGAAAAGACTGCATTATCCTTTAGAGATAGAGGAGCACTTAGTGGCTTTAGTTCAGTTCTATACTGCATACCTAACACCTAACATTACCCCTGTGAAAAATAGACTCTATTTTAAAAACCTGGGTGGTATGGAAACATCAGTGGAAATTCCAGTTGGCCAATACAGTTTAAAAGATCTTGTAAAAACTATAAAGACAATTCCCCCATTTGAAGTCGTTCCAATGGGTGGGGGAGAAAATAATAGCATATCCCTCGAGCTGGATGAGACAACAAACAGGGTGAAATTAAAATGTGTGTTTGATTTACAGTTTGGAAAATGGGGTTCTATAGGAGAACTTTTGGGTTTTACAGAAAATAAAATCCTGAAATCAAACGAGTTCCAATTTGGAAATACAATTCCAAAATTGGTCCCCTTTGAAACAATAAATGTACACTGTAATATAGCTAATGGGATTTTATTAAAACATGATGAATATAACCACAGAGAAACTAGCATAATTGCTACATGTAAACCAAGGACGACATTTGGATTTGGTGAAACGATCTTTTACGAACCTGCCTATCCCTTGTTTTTCCCCATGCAAACAACTCAAGTAAAGTAAATAATAGTTGAAATTAAGGATGCCAAAGGTAAGATAATACATTTTGATTCATCAGAAAGAACTGTGCTCTTGGAGATGAGACTGTAGATACTTATATTTCTATTAAATAAAAAGTTATTTTGGGTCGGAAGTACTCATATAATAACCTTAATGGGTTAAAAATTACCATTAAAGTTTCATATTAAAATTTTTTGTTGATAAATGTTTTCGAATTGCATTATCTGTAGCTGATTTCAATAAACAGTGCTCGTTCTGTCGGTGTAGAAACGAGTTTTCCTCATAAGAACTCGCTCCGACTGTTGCTATCTGTGACATAATATGTGAACCCGGATGTGGTCGATGTATCCGCGCTCTGGATGTGGAGGGACTCACTATCTCCGACTGCCGCGCTCGCGATCTGTGACGTAATATGTGAACCAGGATGTAGTCGAGGTCAGTGTGTACACGCTCTGGGCGTGATTCATTTGGCGGGANTAGTCGAGGTCAGTGTGTACACGCTCTGGGCGTGATTCATTTGGCGGGACTCACATTGTTACTTGTATGAAGAACCTCGCCTAGCGTCTTGCCAGTTTAGCTAAGTGGTAAGATGTCCGACTCCTGATGCAAGGTTCGTGGGTTCAANTTGGAAGAACAACATAGACATAATTTAGCAGTGGAAAAACAAGGTAAGGGTGTGAAGAATGTAAAAAAAAAAAAAGAAGTAACTCCACTCAGTAACTTTGATATTGATAAAATAGTTAACAAATTTAACATTAAACATTTTTGAGGTGTATTTATGATTTGTAAGCTACCTAAAATGCCACTCGATAAGGAATGTGGGATTGTTAACCTAGTTGTTTCAAAAAACTGGAAAGAATCCAATAAAAATTTTTTTTTTCGACTCATTTGGTGGAGATCCACCCCGGGAATTGATTGCATATCTCGGGGGTTATATTATTTACAACGATAGCAGAATTCAAAATTTCCACCAAGTAATTTGTGGCCATTTGTGTGTAATTGCGCTAAATCCCTTTTCACATAATTTTAAATTTCCAAAAATTATTTTGCTATTAATAAACGATGGATATATGTGGAAATGCATTAATGACCTCTTGGATTGAAGATCAAATTAAAGAACACCAGGATGGTTATACAACTACTGAGAAGATCAATCCTAATGATTTTGTTTCCCACCCACAGTTCAGTGACTTTATAACCACACTGACAAGAAATAAAAGATCCTTGGATAAAGCTTTTCTTACTTCTTGGAAGAAGATAATAATATAGATTTTGAAAACAATAGGCTTAGAAACGTGGGAAATCCTATTGCNTTTCTTACTTCTTGGAAGAAGATAATAATATAGATTTTGAAAACAATAGGCTTAGAAACGTGGGAAATCCTATTGCTCCTAATGATGCGGTCAATTTAGAGTACTATCAGTCCAACAGAATTGAAATTATTCGTTTAGTCGGGAAATACAGTTCAAAGGACAAATTATTTTACCTAGGTAATAATCAAACACAATATATTTTTATGTGAAGTGGAAGAGTAAATGAGATAATAATGAAACCAGAGGATTATAAAGGAATGATCAAATTATACCATAATTTGAAAAGCATTAACATATATACATCATTCGATGTTTTGTCTGATGATAAGATATTTTTTAAAATGCCAAAAACATTCAGTTTATCTGAAGACACAGTTGTGTTTTTTGAAATAGTTATGGTATATAAATACATTAAAAAAAAGAGCAGAGTCTGTTCGTTTTTAATGGAAAAATTTCCATTAAAAGCAAAGAAAAATTCGCTAATAATCTAAGGGTTTAAAAAGTCTTTAAATTTATTACGATACTTACCAACTTACGAGTTGTGTCTATTGTGACAAAACCATGTTTCTTATCCCAACATTTTGAACAAGTCTCCCTAAATTTCTCAAATGGGATATCGCCACCAACGAAATCGCTATGAATATGTTTAAGATTTGTATCGTCTTGTCTAAATATGCAAAGAAAATTGGCATTGTCTCTTATAAGCTTTTTAGGCACTTTTGAGTATGTCTGAGCTAAATAGAAACAATCAATATCTTTGTGTCTACCGCGAGTGAAGAAATCTCTTACTTTGTCCTGATNATGAAAAAATCTCTTACTTTGTCCTGATTTTCAAGTATGATGTCATCAAAAACAACAACAGAGTCATTACAACATTCATCCCCCGTAACCATTTCTTCATTTGTAGGGAAAAAGTATGCTATTGGTTCAGATATTAATTTTGCTGCTACCTCTGTATCTTCCTTTAAAGCTATATATTTAGGTTGGTTCAGACTTTTTGAACACACATATAAAGTACCAAAGTCCAANATATAATTAGGTTGGTTCAAACTTTTTGAACACACATAAAAAGTACCAAAGTCCAACCATCCTGGGGAATATTTAAAATTATGAATCATAAGTGTGGTTTTTCCACAATTACCAGGGCCCACTATCAAGCATCTAATATTATTAGGCATTAATTCTCAATGACGTTTTGTCAATACAGTTTTGTCTAGTATCCTTATTTTAATATCCCAGTCAATGTGTTTCATGTTTCTTGGATTGTTCATTTATTTAATAGATTTTTTGTTGTTGTAATAAATTAGTAAAGTATTCAAGCTAACTGATAACAAATCAGTGTTGAAGAAAAGACTGCATTATCCTTTAGAGATAGAGGAGCACTTAGTGGCTTTAGTTCAGTTCTATACTGCATACCTAACACCTAACATTACCCCTGTGAAAAATAGGCTCTTTTTTAAAAACCTGGGTGGTATGGAAACATCAGTGGAAATTCAAGTTGGCCAATACAGTTTAAAAGATCTTGTAAAAACTATAAAGACAATTCCCCCATTTGAAGTCGTTCCAATGGGTGGGGGAGAAAATAATAGCATATCCCTCGAGCTGGATGAGACAACAAACAGGGTGAAATTAAAATGTGTGTTTGATTTACAGTTTGGAAAATGGGGTTCGATAGGAGAACTTTTGGGTTTCACAGAAAATAAAATCCTGAAATCNTGGGTGGGGGAGAAAATAATAGCATATCCCTCGAGCTGGATGAGACAACAAACAGGGTGAAATTAAAATGTGTGTTTGATTTACAGTTTGGAAAATGGGGTTCTATAGGAGAACTTTTGGGTTTTACAGAAAATAAAATCCTGAAATCAAACGAGTTCCAATTTGGAAATACAATTCCAAAATTTGTCCCCTTTGAAACAATAAATGTACACTGTAATATAGCTAATGGTATGATATTAAAACATGATGAATATAACCACAGAGAAACTAGCATAATTGCTACATGTAAACCAAGGACGACATTTGGATTTGGTGAAACAATCTTTTACGAATCTGCCTATCCCTTGTTTTTCCCCATGCAAACAACTCAAGTAAAGGAAATAATAGTTGAAATTAAGGATGACAAAGGTAAGTTAATAAATTTTGATTCATCAGAANATGCCAAAGGTAAGATAATACATTTTGATTCATCAGAAAGAACTGTGCTCTTGGAGATGAGACCGTATATACTTATATTTCTATTAAATAAAAATGTATTTTGGGTCGGAAGTACTCATATAATAACCTTAATGGGTTAAAAATTACCATTAAAGTTTCATATTAAAAATTTTTGTTGATAAATGTTTTCGAATTGCATTATCTGTAGCTGATTTCAATAAACAGTGCTCGTTCTGTCAGTGTAGACACGAGTTTTCTTCATAAGAACTCGCTCCGACTGTTGCTATCTGTGACATAATATGTGAACCCGGATGTGGTCGATGTATCCGCGCTCTGGATGTGGAGGGACTCACTATCTCCGACTGCCGCGCTCGCGATCTGTGATGTAATATGTGAACCAGGATGTAGTCGAGGTCAGTGTGTACACACTCTGGGCATGATTCATTTGGCGGGACTCGCATTGTTACTTGTATGAGGAACCTCGCCTAGCGTCTTGCCAGTTTAGCTAAGTGGTAAGATGTCCGACTCCTGATGCAAGGTTCGTGGGTTCAANGAACCTCGCCTAGCGTCTTGCCAGTTTAGCTAAGTGGTAAGATGTCCGACTCCTGATGCAAGGTTCGTGGGTTCAAATCCTGGGCTGAGTGGATAAATTTTCAGTGTGGGTGCGAAGGCGCCCGCATCCACGCTGTATGTTTATCAACCGAGTCGTTCCAAATTTGAGCTAATAAAATATAATAAATGCTCGTACTCCTAGCAGATCTAGGAGTAGCAGATGCAACTATATGATACCCCTTAAAGATCTGCATAAATACTCTCTACAGTAGTCATTATTGTATCAGACATATAGCTGGGTAATCTCGGATGGTGCAGGCGCCACATCATCTGAGAGGGGGTACTAGAACTTAAAAAAAAAACTCCTTCACCTCACCACAAAAAAAAAAATGCCGACCGAGTGGTGAGGTGTGGGAGTTCTCCGAAAAACAGAGTTTTATTGGCGTCAAAATTAGGCCGTAATAATAATAAAAGAAAGGTCCCTGGCGAGGCATTAAGTTGATTGTAAACCTTTTGCAATATTTTCTTCTAAGATAATAAAGATGGATAATATTTCTAGAGACAGTGCATTAGAAAGTTTATAAATCTAATATTATTTCCATCTACATAGCACATATTCAAAATAAGTACATGTATATACAATATTTAAAACCAAAGAAATTGTTACCTTGTACTGTAGAACTGCATTCTTCTCGTAAAGGGAAGTGTATGTGTGACTCGGCTGGTATACCACCCTGGAGCCTGATGCTTCTCTCTCTCGGCTAGTGTTATGTGCCATCCCTTCGACTTGCCGAGCCCTGCAGGGTGCCCGCGCTGCTGGCCGACCACCTGGGCTGCCTTACAGATTCTCAAGATGTTAGTTTCTCGCACAACGTCGGTCGGGTCGGATGCGCTGGTTGGTAAGTGTTCATAACTATTTTCCTCTGCATTTTATTTTTATATCTGTTTGCATCAGTGTGTGTAGCAGTGTTGCCCTTATCGCTCCTGTGCTTCTCGACTTTACAAAAGTATTTTTTATTTTACTAACGTGAAGTACACGTTAGTAAAATGCTCGCGNGCTCCTGTGCTTCTCGACTTTACAAAAGTATTTTTTATTTTACTAACGTGAAGTACACGTTAGTAAAATGCTCGCGCAATATACACTGGTTTTTAAATGCTTATAACTATTTGCTTCTCTAATTATTTTCTTTTATATATGTTTGCATCAGCGTGTAGCAGTGACACCTCTTTTGCATGACTAATGGTTTTAATGTATGTTGTTTTGTGACAAGCAAAGGCACAGTGTCTGTACAAGTCGCATAATATGTATCGAACTTTACACATTGTAGTCATTTTTGAGGATAGCCCTTACAATCATTCGTTCTTTCTCATATCGGCGTGCATTCTAGCTTTTTCTTAACTTCTTGGCATGATAGCAACACTGATATAACTTGTGTGTAACGCATATTGGAAGTATAAACCTCGCTGACAACCCCCGCGATTTTAATCCCCGCAAGCACCTTCGACAGGCACACACACGGAGAAGCCAGAAGTAGGTAGAGCGTGCAGGCCATTACACATTTCACTGCAGCATGGGACCTCTCCTCCACCACCCCTAGCAAACCATGTGGACTTGTACATGCCAGAGAAAATGGCTGACAAGCTTGGAAGTTGTGCCATGAGCACTCCTCCTGCCCCCACCCCTAACAAAATGTAAGCTTTAGAGTGCAGGTCACCCCTCCCTTCCACCAACAAGAACCATGTCATGTGTATGGAGAATTCTTTGTTTTGCGCACTCCTCCACAACCCTCCCCCCAACAAGGGAAGGTGCATGTACAGTTTTAGGAAGGGAGCAAAGAGAGGATATAAGCCTCTTTGTGGGGAGGGTGGGGTGCAGTTAAATCAATCTGTTCGGAGAGAAGTTGACCCAGACAGTTAGAATCGCACGCCAAGAGAGGAAGTCAAGTCAGTCAGCCGAGGTCNCCGGATCGTGGAAGTCAGCCGGGCGAGAATCACAACATTAAGGGGTCAGTCATATCGGGGCAGTCGGAAGCTGCGGTACTCCACGCTGGGCAGAATCAGTTAGACAGTTACCAGAGTTATGTCGGACAAGTAGTATCACCACACTGGGATGCTAGCTAGTCATATCAGTCAGTCAGTCAGTCAGTTACAACAACAAGCCAACCACAGCCAGTCTGAGGGCCTGTAACGGAGCCACCCAAGTCACCAGAACACAATTTTCCACCGCCAAAACAACAACCCAGCAGAATACAGTTAAGTAACATCGTCGTCACTCAGGGACATGCCCTGTCACCTAATGCCCCCAAAGCATCGGAAACGTAGCCAGAACACTGTAGTCAGCCCTTCAGGCAAAGAACTCGCAGGGCCGAGAAAGTATGTGTACTTCACGGAAAAGTTCCGGGAATGTATGAATAAATACCAGGGCAAATTAACCTGTTTAAACCAAGACATGATGAAGTCATTGTTTGAGATACCCTCAACCTTCAAAGCACTTTATAGTCTGTGCCATCTAACATTAAATGAGGATGCTATGGACCACTCTGTACACCACAGTTGGGGAATAGTGTCACATTATTATGGACTGTGGCTCAATCTGGTATTTTTATATATATTATGACTTGTTATGATATCATTCTCATTATGTACTTGCTTACACGCCAGTCCTTTATTGTTTGTTATGTGACTAATCTCTGATGTACAGGGCAGTTTAATATATTTTACGCTGGTTTCCGCGACCCTCGCTTTAGGATGACGGTGTTTATTTATATTGACGCATGCATGTTTTTTATAACCTGCGATTTTGTATGTTTTCATATCGGTGCAATTGTATACACCTCTATTTTCCAATATATGGCTAGTTGTTAACTGCTGCCCATGCTAAAGATGACTCAGGTTGCCGGCCCTTGTGTTGGACTAACAGTGTTTGTTTTTATTACTATATATGTATTTTACCATTACCCATATCCATGTACATCATGCACGCAGCACATTTGTATATACCTTGATTTTTTCGCATATAGTTCTTTGTTGTATGCTACCCATTCTAAAGTTTATATATATATTTATATATATATACACACACAATTATATATACAACGTGGATGATGGTGGACACAAGGATGTTAGCTGTCGCTGAAGGGGATCCAAGTTGGTAGACACCTGCGGTAGCAGATTTCAAGGACGGCGGTGGGCGATTGTCGAGTGCGTGCAGGCCGAAGCATCTATGTGTGCTATTTCAGACCCTACACTCCTAAATGCATCGGTATCTTTGCGACGCACTTGTATGTATACCATTATTTTCTTTACATGTGTGGATGCCTGTTACATGTTCCCGAACTTCAAAGGTTCGGAAATGATACCCAACTATGCTTATAGCAGAGCTTAGGGCTTACTTTTCTTTATCTCCTTGAGTCCAGTCAGATTTGATGCCTGTGATATGAATGTGACGACTGTTGTTTTAGTGGTGATTCTTGGAATGCTTAAGGCATAATTGACCTCACTGTCCTGTTCAATGTCGGAAGCGTTGCCTGGGATATGAATTTGGTGGCCGTAGCTTCTGTGGATGGAAATGTCGGGCAACTATGCTTATAAGAGGGCTTAAAGTATACTTGACCCTACCACCCTGTTTTTCATCACAGGTGATGTTTATGGCAGGAATTTGGTGCCTATAGCTTTGGTGGGTGGGAAATGTTGGGAACTATGCTTATAAGTTGGTTTCAGGCGTGCCCTTGCGGCCGTGTTCGTCGGCGGGGGTGATGCCTATGTTATGAATTTGGTGGCTGTTACATAAACAGTTCGTAAATGACAGCCATATATATTTATAGGTAGGCTTAGGTCTTACTTGATCCCACGGTCCTTTCGTCGTCGGGGGTGACGCCTATGTTATGAATTTGGTGGCTGTATCTTAAACAGTTCGGAAATTACAGCCAACTATGCTTATAAATAGGCATTAGGCGTACTTGATGTGCGCACGGTGCGACTCTAGGCTAGCATGCGTGGGCTGGCTTCGCTTCGGGCCGTATTGAATTAACGGACAAGTTGAAGATACATAAGTGCGTGCGCGCGGATGATCGCCGCGCACGTGCGTCGCAACGTAATTGTTGTGTGTGTGTGTGCATGTGANGGGGGTGACGCCTATGTTATGAATTTGGTGGCTGTATCTTAAACAGTTCGGAAATTACAGCCAACTATGCTTATATATAGGCGTTAGGCGTACTTGACGTGCGCACGGTGCGACTCTAGGCTAGCATGCGTGGGCTGGCTTCGCTTCGGGCCGTATTGAATGCACGGACAAGTTGAAGACACATAAGTGCGTGCGCGCGGATGATCGCCGCGCACGTGCGTCGCAACGTAATTGTTGTGTGTGTGTGTGCATGTGAGGAAGAATGGTACATGCGAATGTAGTTTTAATGAGTTGTCTGTGCTCACATGGACCGAAATAGGCATAGTACAACTGCTATTAACACGACACACGCACATATATATAAGCGGGTCGACTACAGAATTATTGTTTAGGTTTTTTTTAAAATAAATAATCGAAATAAAAATTTGCAGCGCACTCGCAATAAATGCACGTACATGCTCGAACGTGATTAGTTTGTTACTAACGACGCGAGCAGAGTGCTGGCCGAACGCACGCGACTCGTGTTGCAATACCCTCCTTCCCAATTCTACACTCTACACACACCACCACCCTCAGCTTCGCTCGCGTGGTTATAGTAAGAATCGTATAGGGAGAAATGACGGTATTTGTTAGTAGACAGACACTGATAATTAACACAGAACAGAGCACTAACAATGTAATTTTTTGGTACTAGAATCGTTCTTTTACATAGCCACTGGTAGTCATGTATATTTCTTTGTAGATCTGGGTAAACGCTAACAATCAGTTCCGTATCATCCTGCACCAAATTACTAAAATCCCCCGTAAGTGACACAGCCCTCGGCATCTGTTTCTAACCACCCATCTCCAATTTTTAATAGTGTATCAGCATAATGTCCTGTATCAAAGTCATTGTAGAGGTGCACTCTCATATTTGTCGTCAAGCTGAATTTCTTGACATTTGCCCATAAGCTTGACGACTTGAGACAGGCTTTGATTTCATCTGCAGGTGTGCCCCTCGGAATCACCGGTGGAGTTTGGCGGAAGTCACCAGTCAGTAATACAACCATTCCTCCCATAATGTCTGTATTGTTTCGTATATCCTGTAGAGTTTGGTTTAGGGCCAATATCGCTTTTTTGTGTGACATTGTGCTTTCGTCCCTCACTAACGACTTACATTGACGTAGCATTGTACCGCAAGCGGTATTTTTACAAAAACATTTTTCTGGGACAATGATATATTTTTTCGGGATAAAAAGTAGCATATGTTACTTCCCGGCCCTCCAACTATGTCTGTGCAAAAAATCACGTCGATCCGTTGCTCCGTTGTGACGTGAAAGAAGGACAAACAAACAAACACACTTTCGCATTTATAATATTAGTTAGGATATAAAGTGTATGTGCGCGCGCGCGCATGATTCCTGNTAAAGTGTATGTGCGCGCGCGCGCATGATTCCTGCATCTTTTTAATATGTATTCGACTTTAAACATCCTCTTTTTCGTGATAACTAGTTTATTTTCGTTAGGGGGGGGGGGTGCGTAGTCCTATGCGACTATATACTTTATATCTTATCCTAATACTCCCCATGCAATGGTTATTTTTATGTATAAAGTCGGTGCATGTCCAATTTTTTTTTACGAATGCAGGAATGGCAATAACCATATACGTATTCGTCATTAAACACCCTTATTTTCTACATGTCGCAGTAGTCTTATTATCAAGACGCTCGACTGCCGACCCANGATAACTAGTTTATTTTCGTTAGGGGGGGGGGTTGTGCGTAGTCCTATGCGACTATATACTTTATATCTTATCCTAATACTCCCCATGCAATGGTTATTTTTATGTATAAAGTCGGTGCATGTCCAATTTTTTTTTACGAATGCAGGAATGGCAATAACCATATGCGTATTCGTCATTAAACACCCTTATTTTCTACATGTCGCAGTAGTCTTATTATCAAGACGCTCGACTGCCGACCCANCGTATTCGTCATTAAACACCCTTATTTTCTACATGTCGCAGTAGTCTTATTATCAAGACGCTCGACTGCCGACCCATGGAGTGCCGGAACGAACCCGCATGCCTCCAGCATTTTTTGAGTTCCAAAACAACAACCAACTAAAAAATAATTCCAATGCTCCTAGCGACCATTATTTGAACTAAACTCTCCGATGCCAGCGTACCCCAGCAGGCGACGAATGGACCAACACACACAAGATGGCCGTATCGATACCGGCGCTCCTAGCTGCTAACAGTAGACCTTAGCACACTCATGTGGTGGCATGGGAATTAAATATATCCGCCTGTAGGAGAATACTGCCGGCAGGCGCGAAAATTAAAAACGGAAGACNGTGGTGGCATGGGAATTAAATATATCCGCCTGTAGGAGAATACTGCCGGCAGGCGCGAAAATTAAAAACGGAAGACGTAAAAAGCAAGAGAGAGAGAGAGATGACAAGACGGCAAGAGAGGAAAAGGGAGACCAGAGGGAATATGAGAAAACCAAGGGATAGAATGCAAGAGAGAGAACAGGTGTGNGGCAAGAGAGGAAAAGGGAGACCAGAGGGAATATGAGAAAACCAAGGGATAGAATGCAAGAGAGAGAACAGGTGTGGGGGAAAGAGAGACAGGAAGGAACGAGAGAGCATTAGAAAAAAAATCGGAATGTCAGGGCATCAAGTAAAAGAATCGGAATGAAAGAGCATGAACAAACAAGATGAAATGAAAGAGCAGGAAGTCGGGAATAGGGAAACGGAAACTCTGAAGGAAAAAGGGAAATTCCGAATGACAATCAAGATGGACACTGCTGACAAGGAACGACAGAGCAGTAGGTTTCAGCGTAATGTCATCCAAGNTTCCGAATGACAATCAAGATGGACACTGCTGACAAGGAACGACAGAGCAGTAGGTTTCAGCGTAATGTCATCCAATATGGCCGCCGTTGCTTCCTGCTTCCCACCAGGACGCTAGTGGGCTAGCTCTCTTATTTTCTTTCTACTCTTGGAAAAAAAATTTTCAAACGAAATTTTTGTACGCAACTCAAAACACAATTAAAACAAAACTTAAAACCGTTTTACAGAGTGTTGAATGAACATTTTATCTTTTACCAAAACTGATTATAAGCGAAAATATAAGAGCAACGGGTGCCAACACAATCATGGCTACAAGAGATCATTTAGCTGCGCGCCAGTGGATTTAGTATCGCGGGAAAAAACCGTCCAATAACATGCAATGAAAACACACTGAAGCGAAATAAAACTTCCCTAAGCCAATTAACAGAAAATTATATAAAAGGACGATGGTACGGCAGATTTATTTACAAAAATTACATCTGCGTATATTGCGTCTGAAAACAACCTTAGTTAAAAAAAAATAAAGAAGAAAATAATCCTGCCGAGAAAAACGCAAACTACTTTTATAAACTCTTTTCTAATGCATTCTGGGGGTGAATCTCCCTAATTGGATCATACATATATTACCATTTTTTTAATGTTACATCAACCCTCTACACGCATGTTTTGATTAGTAAAGTTGTTTATCAGCCGCTACAGAGAAAGAATTGAAGCACTTTCAGAAGCTTGCAAATGGTCCATTTTGCGGGAAGAGGCACCCAAATTGGACCTGTGGTTTCCTAAATTAGACTACCAGACTTCGATCACACAGAGTAATTAATTTAGTGTAAGTTAGCACACACGAACATTTGTATTGCAAACACATAAAAATTACAACGTTTTCATTTGTCATTTAACATTAGTTTCATTTTTTAATCTCAGCAATTTTCTAAATAATTATTCTTGACAAAAAATTCACTTTAAATTAATTTTGTACTTCAAAAATTATTAATTAAAACACAGTAAAAATATTGACAATCATAACGTAATATTCGCAAACTTGTTTGGGAAACATATTTTTATTTACACGTAAGATAGAAATACCGCAATCTGGAGTAAAATTCACTTACATGGCAGTGGAAAATCCCATACATGAATGTGAAAATTACCTTAGAACGCAACGTGTGGCTATCCTCAACATTGTCTCAACAGTTGGAAGGGAGAAAGAAACAAAACGAGGCTCCATGCTAGACTGCTTGTAGGACTTACATTCTTTAGCGCAGACGAAATAATAAGCTATAAAAATTAATTTGATGTAAAATACAATTATAAAATAGTTACAAATAAAAATATTGTAAAAAAAAAAAAGAAATAAGACACTTCATAAGCGACTGTGGAAAACGGATAGCTTTTTATTCCAGTGTTCAAATCTCAATATACGCCGTTATCATTACTCGCGTGATTTTTAAGTCAAGGGAATTGTTAAAAGACTTGGAAAGGTATTGACTTGAAAGCACCAATAAAGCCACTAGAAATTCTACACAAACTTTGCTTGTACCGCACAAAAGTTACCGAGCAATCTGTTACACAAAATAATTACTATAATCAGCTCCAGGAATAACTAATTTGTCAAGTTACTCGTAGAATAGCGGGAATGTTCAAGCTAATAATAAGAGATGTTTTAGGAAAACTTGTATAGTTATTTCAATTAAAAATTATGCAGATAACTTAGATTAATCACTTATTTTTCGTGGTGGAATACTTTAGTTTGCTAATAATAACTTACACTGCAATGTTCTTGCCGTGGTTTAATTGATAGAACAGCGGCCTACCGAGATATAGAGACCATTGTTCGCGCTCGTCCACCGGCTAATATCGAGGATTTTAGAGTTGTGGTAACGGTTACCATTCATTTGAAGAAGTAGGTAATAATGAAATAAATAGCAGTAATATTCTCGGTTTTTTTAATTATAATTTTGTTATACAATATAGTTAATATTCCCTTTCGGGAATTGGATTTTCCCACACTTTTGTAAGGTACTTTTCCGTAAAATTAGGGTATAGTACTTTACGTGTTATGTAACTTTACTCTACACTTAAGAGGTAATTTTACCCTACATGTAGAGCTAATTAGTTTACCTTGCATGGAAGGGAATGTTACCTGAAAATTTTTTTTTCCAGTGAAAGAACACATTTAATAAATTTTATGATGAGAAATAAGCAAAAATAAAAACGTTGTGAGTACGTCACATGTAAACTCCTTTTAAGATGTCCTTGAAAGTAGCATTTTGTAATCTACTTGCAATTGGTGCACACAAAAGTCTTTTTCCTCGACGGACCTCTGCACAAATTTCATTGCACGCGGATCCTGCAGCCTGTACATTGAATCATGTCTTGTTTCCTGTTTGTATCACATATTACACAATTCTAGTCGTCAAATTGACGGTTCAAGAAAAATACGTGCTTTTGACTCACTGAAGTGCGTGTTTTATTGGACGCATGCAGTGCGTTCTTGTATGGGGTGCTAGTTAGTTCAGACGCTTGTTGTTGCCTTTAAGATTTATTCTTGTCGCCGACTACACTGGTGCTAGACGGACAGGGAATTGGCGACATTTGAGCAATGGGTGTGCGTTTCTGTTTAGGCCTCTCATGTGGCGGTGTTGGTAATTGATCGAGCTCAAGCTAATTAGAGCGTGGTAATTCCTTGCCGCATGAAGGTGTATCAGAAGTCCTGGGCTTCGACCCTTCTATCACTAAGCCCTCTCCAGGAATTGGTATGCTTCATGAGTGACGACGCAGCAGAAAAATTATGTCCGTTGAAAACATTCCTGTATACTGGCCACACTCCTGAGCTTTTGACAGTTCCAATAGTTTTTGCTCTGCAGTATGCTTCACCCACTAGCTGAGCTACTTGAAACTTCGGTATTTTATCTCCTGGATGTGTTCGCATCCAAAGGCCGCTCCTTGATTGTAACATGCACTGAAGGGTTTAGAGAAACCCGCGGAAAAGTGACTTTAGGCGATGGGTAGTATGAGCTGGTAGTTGAACAATTACGATTTCGTTATCTCTTGCTAGATACAGTGGTTATAAATTTTTGTTACGTGTGCTGTGGCCATCCAACAATAACAAAACTTTTTTTCTTTCGTAGGTTTTACAAAGTCTATAAAATGCTTCAACCACTGGACAAAAGTTCACTGTTATGTAACCTTTATCGGAGACTTCAAATGTGCTTCCAGAGGGTGCACCGACTCTAAGTTCTTGTGAGAACCGCTTCCTTTTGAAAATTAATATTGGTAAAACATGTATCACTGCAGAACTAACACAACACACTACTGTCGTATTCATGTCTCTTCCGCCACTAGTTAACGCTCATAACTGTTTTCTACCCTTCATTGGGGCGCTGCTCCATACTCACCTCGCTTCACCCTCATCGGCTTTCAAGACCTCGTCGGTCAAGAGCCGCACAAATATATTCACTCACTCACTCACTCACTGTTTTCTATCTTCGAGGGCAATCACTTTAGTTGGTTTTTGAACAGCGGAGAAACCTGACTCATTGCAGTTAAAAATTGTTGTGGCATCAATGACATACCTTGTACAGGTATGCTCTGACAAATCGCAACAATTTAGCACAGTTTCTTTGTTAAAACCTCTTCGCAGGGAAATAACCTCGGACTGACGAAAGGAAAGTTCAAATGCCCCGCCATGTAATAGTATCAACACTTTTTATGTGTTATCTGCTTTTCGGTGTTAAACTGGTGGGGAAAACCAATTTATTTTTTACATATTTGAAAAGAAATATTATTTAATTCTTTAAGAATAACTGCAAACATGCTCTCCGCTAAAGTTAGTATGTGTTACACTAGCTCATTTCCAATATTTCCAGGCATAGCTACACCGCACCCCATCTGTTTTCATCGCACCTGTAGCGTGGATATTTGTGTCTTCCACGTGGCGTTCCAATGTAACCTTGGGTGCACAGTATGTACTAGTCACCCCATTTAATCCAATTCCACCCATCTGGTATGCGGAAAGAGCTTGCACTGTATTGGTAACATCCCACTTACCATACGATCCTCTTGTCATTATTTTTTCATTCTGAAACAAAGGTATCGGTTGTCCCAAATGCATTTAAGTGATTTGAGTATCATTTCGGCATCTGAATTACAGTGACTAATAATCTCAGATACAAATTTAACTAAAATCAAAGAAATTAACACAGCTTGTAGTGGTCTCTCAAATAGGACCAGTGACACAATATGGGGGAAATTTACTGGTCTTGTATGAGAGAATGTCGCCATTTTTTGAGAGCAAAATATAAAATTCAAACAACAAGCCATACGAAATCAGGTTCTGTCGCCCATATTAGACATTTTAAGAAGGTTTCCTTTGCCGATAACAGAAGTAGTATATACGTACATGGTGGGGCCACGATTGTGTAGTGGTTAGACTACTCGCCTCTCACCTAGGCGGACCGGGTTCGGTTCCCAGTGGTATCGCTCCCAGATTTTCGCATGTGGGAATCGCGCCGGAGGATGCCGCTGGTCGTAGGGTTTTCTCGGAGATCTCCCGTTCCTCCCGCCCTTGCATTCTGGCGTTGCTCTATACTCACCTCGCTTCACCATCATCGGCTCTCAACACCTCGCTGTTAAGAGCCTCCCAAATATCTCCACTCCACTATACTCTTTACTCTAAATATGTATGGGGAAAATTGAAGCACTGAAGTAAGTTATTACATTGTTTACGTGCAATTTTTTATTCTAATTTCGTTGGACTAACGTAACTGTCATATTGGTGTTATATTTGGCTCCTATGTACCGGTTTCCTGCATGCCATCAGCAACAATACTATACGAACTGTAGCCTACATGTTTGTACCACTAGCAAGTTTTAATTTTTGTAAAGTACAAACTGTTTTTTTAAAGAAAATTAACTTGAAACTTGAATAAGTCTGTTAGGAAACACGTGAATTTTACAGCCAACACAATACTTCCCACAGTTGTCCAAATTAATAAGTATATGAGAATAAATAGTCGTCATTATTGTTTTGCAACAAGACTAACACTTTTGTAATAATACAATATTACGAAAGAAAGGACCTAGGTAACTAAATAATTATGGCTGCGTAATTGTAACAACCAAACTGATTATGTTGGATCATGTTCAACTTCCTGTTGTAGCATATTTGATGACATACGTCAACAATTTATTTAAAAATAAAATATGTTTTTGCTGTAAATATGGGAGAATTGCTATTAAGATATTGTATGATGTATTTAATTTTTTAATTCTGCCAATGAACAATCCTACAATCTACCAAACAGCTATAAAAGATACTTATTTAATGTATAATTCGTATAAAAATTAACTTCTTCAGTGCATTCCTATTGTTACAAGATGACAAATGGGTGTATCCGAGTTGAGAGATGGAAGTCTTAATAATAAAAGAACTAACAGCTATTATTTAAAACATTAAATTATCTCTACCATCACTCTTTTTATTTCGCAATGAGTGCAATATTTAATGTTTATTTCCACTCTAATTAAAGTCCTTCGCAATGTCTCCATTTGGTTATAGTCAATTAACTCACAATCATCATTGACACATGTTCAGTCTATCTGTTGCCACCATTTGGAATGTCTTTCACTCACGCATCAAGTCCAATCGTACAGCTTGCCAGTTGCACTCTTCACTGCACCGATGCTCGCAGTAGGAAATTTTCCTCCCGTTGGCCACTGCCGTCGCCACTCGTTGCTCTTTTGGCTCGTCGTCTATCGCTCAAGATCGCACTCTAGAAACTCTCGCCTCGGTGGTTCGTCGCGCTTAAATACCATCGCTTGCCTTGATCTGGAAGGTTCACTCACCGTTAGTCACGCTGAGAAAAACTAGGTCATTAACCAGAACATTCTTAAGATAAACGCAGCTGAAGGTCAGGAGCGCGGGATCCTCAAAAGTCTTATCGCGGTGCCACGTGCGGCAGCAAGCCTGTGTGAGCTGGTCTTTGTCTTTCCCGCCCGCTCTCAGTTTACATGTGTGACCTTCACACATCTATGTTCTCACAATCGATTCAAAGCAGCGAGCGCATAACACTGTGTTTGTATCATTACTTTCAGCGATTTCAACAAAATATGAAATCTCAACAGTTATAAATTCTGTCATCTGAGAAGAATCCCACAACTACTGTACGACATTTTACTAACTTAAGTTTTCCACTGGTATATTCACCAGCATCTGTGTCATTTGTTCCACAGGAAAAACTTTCACAGAACGATTGTGTTTCACCTGCTGACTTTCGGACTTAAAAACTCTCCGCCATACTTACGTGATTTAATTTCGTAACTCAGACAGCTGCTATCTACATAAAAACTATTTATGTGTAAATTAACTGGCAGCTAGGGATATTACAAATGCTGTAAACTATTGCTTCTTCCGTACAGGTAATTTACTTTCACAGGCCTTCCAGTTAATTTTACTTACAGAAAATTACTGTAACAGATATCGGAATCCTGTTTCCACGTTCGTAATATTGATATGATTTTGTTCACGAGCTCGTTTAGAATTCGATAAACATACAAAATAATTAAAGTTTTTATGTTTTTACGACGAAGAAAGTCGTGAAAGCACTCTTCCAACGTCTGACAATAGGATGAATTCACAAATATTTTCTTCTCAGTTTCTTCTTTTAAGCTACATAGTTAATACGCAACGGCTATTTTAACTTTAATCGCACCCGTCTTGCTGGACAAACTACCATCCGCTGAGGTTGTGTACATCAGCTGAGCCCGATTGCGTAGTCACTTCCGTACCCATCTGCTCTATGCCCGCGTAGCGCTTAACACACGCGCGACTGTGTAACCGGCCTTAAGCTGGGTTTACAATAAAACGTTATGCGTAAATAATTATGCAGTAAACGTGGTTATCGCACACGGAACTACGTCCTCTGTATTTAAGATTCGCAATTCACCTGACCATTATTAAAGCCCGGCCTTTTTCACGAATTCTTCTTTTTCGTGTCATAATTTCGGAGTCATAGTAATTGCTGACAATGCACGATTATAGAAAATTTACATTTTACGAGTTGTTTTAATACTTTTGTGCGTAATTTTAATTGTGTGTCATCTGCTTGTTGTAAAAAGTCTCAGAACGTATTAATAAAATATAAACAAGACACGTAATGCAAGGAGTGATATTTCAAAAGTTTGATTAAAAAAAGGTGTGAAGATATTGCGAATAGACTATAGCAGCTTGCGAGTGATGTACGTGACAAGCTGGTGGCTGGCCAAAGTCAAGTGCGTCCAACTTGACCAGACACTGACACAAGGCGGCCTTGGAGGAAGTAGCGACGTAGCTCGGCTCGCGCCAAGTGCGCATTTTGACGGCTGTCGGTGGCGACTGTTCCTCTAGCGGCCAGCAAAACCTCTGTAATAGTTTTCGTCTTCTTCGTATGTAGCTGCCGTAACAATTCTCAATTCCACGTGTTTAAACAACGATGCGCCGTTTATTTACATTTGTTTTAAAATCACCAGTGTTTAAGAAAGAATTAAATATAAATTCTGTGTATCTTGATTACATCGCATTTCCTTTACAATGTAGCCAAAATTAGTGTAATAGCATATCAGCGCACTTACTAAATTGTACAGTGTGCTACCCTTATTGGAAGTCACGTGTTTTGAAAGTTCTGTAAGAAGTAAAGCAACACAACGTTGGAACAGGGAGATGGTTATTACGCAGCTGGCATGCGTACTGTACCCAATTTCACTCTGCGGGCAAACCTGCTCTGTTTTATCCACGCTGCGCAGTAATATACCACTAACCGTAGTTTTGTTCATCCAGTGTTTGCGATGGCGGCGTCGGAGGGAGACGCGCAAGATATCGGTGAGTCTACTTCGTTTCCTGTCTCGCTGAGCTCGTTGCGCTAACCTTGCGCTGTCATTAAGTTCACGCACAGATCACGCAGTATTGTCTTCACATTGATTGAAGAGCGCCGAAAGGCAATATTTCCGCGCGAGAATTTGTTCAGTATTACGTTACGAGTTGTGGCCAATCAGGTTCAAGGGACCACCCATTTTTGTTTTCTTTACTAATTCTTATTCCTACCAACTTCTGACCGAATTGTTTATTATGTGTTATGCTATGATTGCAACGA
The DNA here is from genome assembly GCA_002778355.1 of Clitarchus hookeri. Lineage (NCBI taxonomy): Eukaryota > Metazoa > Arthropoda > Insecta > Phasmatodea > Phasmatidae > Clitarchus > Clitarchus hookeri. Next base: position 23,989 of record NQII01005516.1, read on the forward strand.
ACCTTTAAGTTAATAGTTTCATTTGTGTGTATTTGATTGATAAACAAAGTAACGATTTGAAAAATTATGAAATTAAAGACTCTAATTGACGTCAATTTATGTTATAGATGAGCATGACATTAACGCATAGAGGATAACCTTTTAAATATAATAATTCTCTCATAAAATTACAAATATATACGTTCTGCAAGCTACTTTTTTTCTTCATATTTCAGATACGACACATTTAGTGGTACTGAATTACAACTTATCAAAGACAATACATTCTTAACTTCAATGTGAACACAGGCGAAATGTTACATAACGATCCCCATTAAATATATATGTGAATCGGCTTTAAGTTCTTGAGCAGCCGCCTCCATGTACGGATAGAAATTTTGAGCTTGGCGTTGTGAGTGCGACATTTTTAATGTTCGCCCATTATGTGGAATTCCCTACAAATAGATTGTTGGTTTTATTTTACATTTTTATCTTATATGGGTATATTTGCTTCATTGTTAATAGTGTGTGTATGCGGTTTGCACATTTTTACAAAAAAAAAGCCTTCATTATATTTCTACAATTGGAGATTTTTCATGTTTATGGCCGAGAAGTACGGGAGCGATAAGGACGACACTAACACGCGCATCACTGGCGCCATCGCCACTAATAGTCCAAGATCCCAACTAAAATCGACCTAACCTCATCTGTTATTTGAATGAGAGGTATTTTTTTTAAAAAAGTAAATACATAAACTAACAAATCGCGTATAGGTTGCCTTATCATATACTGGCCAGGCTACCCTTAATTAAAAACAATTTAATTATTTTTTTAAAATCACTCTTCTCATTTGGTATTTCAAAAAATTTCGTACCAATCGGTAGTACAAGACATAAGTGAAAAGAAAAAATTAGGTTGCCTATCTTTTGCTTGGCCCTACTACTAAGTCGCTAGGCATAAGCAGGTTAGTTTGCATTATTAGTTTACCGCCATCTGTTATTTAATTGAAATATATATCAAATTGAAGGTAATTTTATAGCGAACACGATGGTATTAGGTTGCCTAAGTAAAAGTGGTCCAGACTCACGGTTGTCGTGCTTTAAAGTAAGCCGAATGAAAAGATACAAAAAGTCTCCACAGTATAATCGAAGCTATAAAATATACGGTTAATCCATTCGATGATAGTATCGATAAAAATGTGTTGTTAAACATTTCGTCTGGTAAAGTAGCATATTCAGATGTTACTGATTTCCTGCTTACCGTGAAGTCAGTAGGCAACCAGCAAAAATTGAATTTCATTTCTGAATGCTGTTCAGTTCCCAGAAGATTTGAAAAACCGATACAAGGAAACGAAATCTTAAATTTTGCATCACTTTGAGTCACTAAAGCTCAGATGATACAAGACAAGAGCAAGAAAGCTCTACTTAAAATGGAACGAGACATCTTTGGCCAACTACTTGCAATTAGTATCGATAAAACATTTATAGAGAACACTGTTTGACTTTTCCACTAGCACCAGTGCCACCTGCTCTTTTCTAGTGTACTGGTGGAATGTTAAAAACAGATAAGTCTACGTTAGCCAACACATTAACGTCTCAAATCAAAATGGTTGAGCCAACACAAATCGAAGTTGAAATAATATATGGTTTTTACTTCTTGCATCTTATCGGACGCTCCACGCAACAAACATTTGATAATATAGCTGAATCTATCCTTATAAAACTTTGCTAAATTAATGCTTCTGAGATACACATAATATTTGACCGCTATCTAACGTCTTCTATCAAAGATTGCAATCGCCAAAGTCGACAGGAGTTCGATATTCCATACAGAATTACAGGGCCTCTACAACCCAGACCTACTGATTTTTTGGGAATTAAAATTTAAATTATAATTTTAAGGCGACTTTAGTATAATTCGTAGCTAATTACTGGGAGAATGACAATTTGGTATCAATAATCCAAGAGAAAAAATATTTTATAGCAGTTGGGGATTATGACTTTTCTTATAACACAGAGGGAAACCATGTCGTAAAGTTTGAAGAAGTTTATTATATACTGTATGTTAACATGAAGAAGCGGATACGCGAATTATGTTTAATATATTCAAAGCACCACCAAGTTCAAAAAGTTTGGTAAAAGCCTCTGATACTGACGTCTTGATAGTTTTGCTGGCTAATATATATAAAATTTTCAGAAAAAGAACTTTGGTTAGCAGGTTCAACGTCTAAGGAAGGCAATAATAAAGATCTTAAATGCATTAAATGTTCAGAATTAGCGTTGAAGTTAGGATCCACATTATTTCTAAGTTTGCCGGCTTTCCATGCATTCACAGGCTGCGATTACACGGCAGCTTTTTAAAATAAAAGAAAAGTCAGACCTTTTAAAATCATTTCGAAAAACGAGACGTACCATAAAATGTTTGCGTCATTAACAGATGAAGCCGACATTTTCATCGACTAAAAAAATTGACGTTGTTCAGGAGTTTACTGCTCTCGTGTATGGCATCAAGCATTGCACAAGTGTAAATGACGCGAGATATCGCAATTTTCACAAAAAATATGCGTCTAAAAAGACAACGAACAATTTATGAAAATATTAAAAGCTTCGACTCCAATTTGATCCCACTATGCTGGAAATCGCTAAAACAAATAATTTCACGCAAAATCTATGTAAACTCAATGTGGCTTAATGCAACTGATCCTTGTTATGTAAAACTACGCCCTTATGATTGCGGTTGGTTCATGGATGGCTATTTAAAGCCAACGGGGTTCGTTGGGGATCCAACGCCCTTACAAAATTATGACATATCGCGCGCAACAAACAATGAAAATAATGATGACAATCCCTCAGAATTTGAATATAACATTGCAACTTCTGATGAATCAGATGCTGAATAACTTTTTGTATTTGTACAAAAACTTTTTAAATTTTATAATATTTTTTTATTATAACAAAAAAAATGTTACTAATTTTCAAGCATTTCTAAAATATTTATTTATTCATTTTTTTGGTATAAAATGGTTAACGTTTTAAAGATATGCCTATATTATTTATATATTATAAATTTTATATTATAAGTTATTTTTATATAATTCACTTCAAAAATATTCTCAGCTGTAGAGGGAGAAAAGAGCATGCGTACTCTCTTTCACTCGGCAGCTGCCTCACGCGCAGCTACTACGCTGCGTCCTTCTCTATCGCATAGAGCAGGGATGCTCAAACGGTCGATCGCGGACATATGCCCACATTCCCTCAAGAAATTTAAAATAAGCGCCTTCTGTCTGTCACTCGTACGGTGACNACAGCTACTACGCTGTGTCCTTCTCTATCGCATAGAGCAGGGATGCTCAAACGGTCGATCGCGAGAGCTTTAAAAGTCGATCGCGGACATATGCCCACATTCCCTCAAGAAATTTAAAATAAGCGCCTTCTGTCTGTCACTCGTACGATGACACTGTGATACGTAATAATAAAATGTAAAGTCACGCCGAAAATAACGCTGTGCACCGCCGGAGTTGTCGGCGCGGCTTTGTATTGTTTACTCCCATTGTTTGTAAAGAATGGCTTTCTGGATTAAGAAACCGCCTTATCAGTTTTATTCCGTTTTGGCAAGTTTGCAAGTTTGGTAAAATCAAACAACAATTTTATCCGTCGTCTGGAGCGCTAATCGTTATGAGAGTACACCTTCGCGCTAATCGTTATAAATATTCTCGCTAGGTTGCGCTCTCTTCGAAAAATGGCGGCAGCGATTTACAAAATGTAAACATAACCTGATCAAAGTGTACTCGGCATAAATACACGCGAGTGTGGCCGGGGCTTTAGTCAACGAACGGTGCGAGTAGTATCAGTGGTGTTCAAAGAGTAATTTTGCGTGGTGTGGTGTTATCTGTGTGTTCAAAACAGGATTTACTATACAAAATGAGCACTGCCAAAAAAAGTAAAATGTATAATTTTAATAATGTTTGGGAGGAAGAATTCTTGTGTACTATGGTCAAAGATAAGTGTGTTTGCCTCGTTTTTCGAGTTTCAGTTGCATTGCCTAAACGCGGGAACTTAGAGAGGCCTTATAAAACCTTGCATAAAAACTATGAAAACGATTTTCCAGCAAAGTGTGAGTTAAGAAGACAAAAAGTAAATGATTTGAAAAGTAGTTGGAAAGCAGAGCAAGCCTTATACACTAAACCAGCCAAACAATCGGAAGCTGCAACAGTCGCGTCTTTTAAAATTACTCAAATACTGGCAAAACACAAGAAACCCTTTGAAGATGGGACGGCAGTGAAAGAAACATTTCTAGAAGCGGCGGTGGTGTTATTTGGAGAATTCAAAAATACAACGGAAATCATTTCTGCTATCAAAGAGCTCCAGTTATCTCGTCCAACTGTCACAAGACGTGTTGAGATCGTGAGCAAGGATTTGGAAAACAAACTGAAAAACGATATCATGGAATGTACATTCTTTTCTTTGCAGTTTGACGAGTCCACCGATATGACAGATACTGCCCAGTTGTGTATATTTATTCGGATGGTATTCTCTGATACTTCGGCTAAAGAAGAATTTATAACAATGATTCCTCTGAAAGAGAAAACTCGCGGTAAAGATATTAACGACGCTTTTTTTTTAATTTGTAAAATGCTACGAGCTACCGGTTTACAAACTCGTGTGCATTACGCCAGATGGAGCTCCAGCTATGAAAGGCAATCAAAATGGGTTTGTTGCGTTGTGTCGAGCTAATGATGACTTTCCAGCGTTTCTCTCATTTCATTGCATCATTCATCAACAAGTTCTATGTTCAAAAACACTAAATATGAAGGATATTATGAACATAGCTATGAAAATCGTGAACTCCATCTGTGCCCAAAGCTTGCAACGACGGCTCTTCAAAGTACAATTGCAATCTAGTGAGTCTGCTGAGCACACTGGTTTACTGCTACATACAGACGTAAGGTGGTTGAGTCGTGGAAAGTTTTTAGAAAGGTTTCACGAATTACTACCCGAAATAATATATTTTCTAGATGAAAGAGGTGATGGTACCGAGATACTTAAAAACGAAAAATGGCTCTGTGATTTAGCCGTCTTAACAGATGTGACATGTCATTTAAATAGCATTAACTTGGAGCTACAAGGAAAAAATAAAACCATTACCGATACGATTAGCGCAATATACGCGTTTAAAAGTAAATTGCAGCTACTAACTAATCAACTAACTAGAAAATATTTAAAAATTTTCCGGCTTTGAAAGCGAGGGCAAGTCCTTAGTCAAGTTATGGTATTTACGAGACAGAAGTAAGAAATATTCTGAGTAAATTTGAAAAACGTTTTTCCGATTTTAATAAATTGACGAATATTGTAACTTTCATGACTTATCCGTTTTCTTGTGCAGACGTTGAAAAATCTGCTACTGAAACATCAAACACCTTCAATCAAGACTTGTCTTCTGTCGAAAATGAGATATTGCAGATGATTTCAGATATACATCTCAAAGTCAAAGCAAGTGATGCAAAATTTTTGTATTTTATATCTGAAGACAAATATCCTTGTTTAAAACAAATTGCGCTTCGAATAACCGGATTGTTTGGGTCAACTTATCTATGCGAATCTGCGTTTTCTGAAATGAAAATTATTAAATCGAAATATCGCAATCGGGTAACTGAGGAACATCTGTCATCATGCTTGCGATTGTCTATCAGTAATTACGTGCCATCCTATGAAAAGCACGCGGACGACATGCAATGCCATGCATCGACATCCAAAGATTTATGCGTGTTAGTGATATAGATATATGTACATATTACTATCATAATTATGTATGTATAGATTTAATGTACAATAAAAATATATTTTTGGATACATTGTATTTTTTTCTACCAGTAGTAGAATTCAGACTTTGATTGGCCAGTAAAGCCCCGGCTACACTCGCGTGTTACTATGCAGAGTACACTTTTATCAGGTTATGTTTACATTTTGTAAATCGTTGATTTATATTTATTATATTATTACTTAGACTTAGACTTAATTAAACACTCAAAGTATGTATAGTGTTTAATTAAATCATATCCGTCTATAAGTAATAATATAATACATATAAATCAACGATTTACAAAATGTAAACATAACCTGATTAAAGTGTACTCTNAATATAAATCAACGATTTACAAAATGTAAACATAACCTGATTAAAGTGTACTCGTTATAGTAACACGCGAGTGTGTCCGGGGCTTAACAAAAAAAAAAAAACATACATAGGTCGTAACATCGACAGGCTTACCATCTGTCATGTTATAACTCAGTTCTACCTCCTTACTTTTTTTTGTCGATCACTTGCCCCCCACCTTTTTTGCGGTCGATCGCTGATGGTACAAATCTGAGCACCCCTGGCATAGAGTAATACGTGTAGCGCTTCTCTGTCGTGCCCCACTCTCTTACTCAAATGCGTACTTTAAAGCGCGATAACCGTGAGTCTGGACCACTTTTGCTTAGGCAACCTAATACCATCGTGTTCGCAATAAAATTACCTTCAATTTGATATGTATTTCAATTAAATAACTGATGAGGGTAAATTAATAATGCAAACTCACCTGTTTATACCTGGCAACTTAGTAGTAAGGCCAAGCAAAACATAGACAACCTAATTTTTTCTTTTTCCTTATGTCTTATACTACCGACTGGTACAAAATGTTTTGAAATAACAAATGAGGAAAGTGATTAAAACATTAGAATTAAATTGCTTGTAATTAATGGTAGCCGGGTCAGGATATGATTAGGCAACCTATGCGCGATTTGTAAGTTTATGAAATATATTTTATAAAAATACCTCTCATTCAAATACCAGATGAGGGTAGGTCGATTTAAGTCGGGATCTTAGACTATAAGCGCCATCGCTACTAAGCACAAGGCTCTGAACTGGCGTGCAGTGTTCACTTCGTGCTGCGTGTACCAATGGAACTTTAAGCAGTGACCCTATAATTTTATTGGTGGAAAGTCTGTAGCAAGGTTCATTAGGGTCCTCGAGTTTTTCTGTATATGTATCTGATACGTATATTTTGAGATAGGTCTAGCCTACAACGCTTTGAAAGTTTCTGCTCTGTTGGAGTGCTCTGAAATTGTGTCTATAATGTGCGTGACTTCTTGGAAGTACTCAACAAGCGTCGTCTGAAGTGTGCATTCTTTTCGTTGATCAGCACTTTGGACGCATATCAGTAGCTATAAAATGTATGATCACCCGGATGGCTGCTGGCTGCGGACGTGCGGACGGGTTGCCGGCCATCTTGGTTGACGTCAAGCCGAAACCTCCTGCTCTGTCATTCCTCGCCAATCGCGGCCATCTTCGAATCCTCCTTTCCCTTGGAATTTCCCTTTTCCCCCTCATGCTCTATCATTCCTTCCAATCTCATCATGCTCTTGCATTCCTCTTCTTTTTTTCTCATGCTTTGGCATTCCTTCCTGCCACCCTCCCTCCCGCGCAGTCCAAGCTATCGTTCGTTACATCCCTTGTGGGGTTTTTCATATTTCTTTCCGGCCTACTTAAATTTATTTCTTACTTTCACATTCTTCGTCTTAAATGTCCCCTCATAACCATGGCCTGCTGTAGAAAGCCATCTTTACTTCCCACACCCGCCACCAGAGTGTGCTAATTTCTTGCTTTAATTTCCGCGTCGGCTGCTATATGCGGTCATAGGGAACGCCACCGGTTTCGTTTCTCATGCTGGCCACCAAAGCGTACCACCAGCTGAGTTTCCCCCTCCCCCGCCCTTCTGAGTGCAGCACCATCACCATCGTTCTCTCACTGTCAACTAGAGCGTACCACCGGCGAATGAAATCTTCGCTTACAAAGTCCGCCGCTAGGCGAAGCACATAAGGACGAAGTTCGATGCCCAGCAGGCGAGACCCTTGCCATCATGCACACCCATTTCGAGGCAGGTTGGCTCAAATATGCCAGAGGCATGCGGGATCATTCCAGCATCCCTTGGGTAGGCAGTCTAGCATCTTGACCCCCAGACCACCGCGGCATTCAGGAAAGGAGGATGTTAAATGACGAATACATATATAGTAAATACTGTCCCGACTTTATATATATTGTATATATATAAGAAATCGCCATTGCATAGTTAGGTGAAGAAATAATTGCATCATGCTAGTCTAGCGAAAAAAAAATGATATAACCCAACATAAATAAATGGCCATATTAAAAAAATATCGTTAATTATGCTAACCTCAGAGTATATGCACTCGCAACATGCCATGCGTGCCCTATGCAATAATAACATAAATAAATGGCTGATTAAAACAAATTGCCTTAAATATGCCAACCTATGGTGAAACAGACTATACACACAGGCAACACCACGCGCACACACGCCCGCGCCGGCGTGGGGTAAAACAGAGTATACACTACCACGCCGCCGCCGGCGTTCACTTGCAAGAGTATAGGCAGTCTCTTTTAGCTACGACGAAGTTTACTACAATTATTACATTGTAGTTGCTGGTAAAGTGGTCATGGTCGTGCACTTTACGGTTCGCAGGAGATAAGGGACCGGAACAGTATCAGCCGGTGCTGTCTAGGGCGTAGTAGAACTTCTCGTCGCTTGTAATCGCTCACGTAGGCTCGGACTGAGTGTAAATATCTCTCACATAATTGCTAATGTGAACAATCTCTTCCATAAACTTATGCGCAGCATCTTCCCCTCAAAATATAATTACATCACGAAGCACCATCTTCGATTTTGATATAAATACCATAGATGTACTGTACATGCTTTTCGTATCTGTATGTATAAGAGGCATCAGGGTTCGGTGGACATACATAGCTTCAAAGTCAGTGTATAAATCTGTAGGTACTTTGCTTGCATTCTGGTAGTTCGCAAACATGAGCACAGAAGGCTTGCCATACTTCTCTATCTGAGGCAATAATGCATGTATTGGCGCATGTTCATTACAGTAACTACTGTACTCAGTTAACACCTGCTCACCATTGGAATGTCTTGGTAGCATTCTCAGACACGTTTTGCAAATATGGACGCGATCAGTATGAGTAGTCACATGCGAACATACCAGTCGGGAGAAATCAGAAATATAACAATAATGTGAATTTTTGTTCTCCATCATTATTAGGAGGAGGTTGAAATGCTGGTTCAGTTCTTCCTTCGTACACATACAGGAATCACCTTCTTATTTTCGTCGAGAGTGTATATGTTTATGCTCTCTAACAGCAGTATGTGATGGAGTGGGGCGGGGAACTCAAACCCATTGAAATCGAATCGCATCACCAGGCCATAGTATCGCTGGTAAAAATGTTCACGATCCTAGCCCTCTACAAAACATGTCAGGATCGTCCATTTGAAGCACTGCTGGTCGTTGTTCTGCGGGTAGGTAATTGCCTTCTTGGCTTCAATTTGTGCAGGCAGGGCGATCTAGGAGGAAGCTCTCAGTGTGTCCAGCTTGTTGACGCACAGCTGAAGCCATTTCACAGAGGTGAGGGTCCAGACACTTTCCCATGTATTCGTCCTCCTCCTGACATATCTTGGCAATGACGGCCGAGGCAGAATCTTCAATGATGCTAACATTGTAGAGGGGTACGGTTTTCCACTTGAAGGCCTGCTGGTCCGATTTGCCGCCATGGGACTCGAGCTTGCCATACAATCATTCCAGAAATATATTAAATTTAATTGTGCCCTCATCTTCGATTACATTCTCCAGCTGACCGATGATACTCTCTTTCATGTTCTCCAGGTAGCTGCAAATATCTGTTGCCCCGCTCGAGGTGTTCTCGGACATGTATGTTACCATCGTTCCTTGAAAGGCACTCTTCGCCTCCACAAAGTCATAGGTATTGGCCTCGCCAGCACCGAAGGCTTCTCTATGATGAGACCTGCCTTCTGCCGCAATGAGGCGGGCGGGATTGGAAGGGCCAGGCTGTGGGGGAGACAGCATCAATACGCTGATGCATTGATGGAGGGGCAGTAGGGCCATTGCATTTGATATTGTGTGCACACAGATTGTAAGAGTGCGTGAATTGCCTCCCGCACTTGTTGCATTCCAAAGACGTGCGATCGGGGTTAGCCCAGCAGCCGTGCTCATATCTTCGTGCATCTCCAATGTGGTTGAAATTATCATTGCAGAACTTGCAGAGGGTCGAAGCATTCTGTTTTATTATACCTGTGCAGCTTGTAAGGTGTCTTGCAAGTTTGTCTGGCAAGGAAATGCCTTCCTACACCTATCGCACATATACTGTGCAGTTCTGAAGGGGTAAGGCTAACAGTTATGCTCATTGCGCAAGCCATTCACCCGATCGGCAAATGCACGATCACAGAAAACACACTGCAGTGTAGGTGGCAGCATTGTAGGGGCATTAGGTAGTGAAGATAAAGAAGTGGACGATGAGTGTAAAAATGATGATGTTGATGCGAAATAAGGGAAAGACTGAAATGAGGAATGGTCTGAATCAATCTTGACTGTGGACAGAACAGAGAAAACCCAACATTGACTAAAGAATAAGGATGTCTTGACTGGCTGGTCTAATGGAATGCGCAAATGGCTTTTCAACACTGGATGACCAGGAGGAAACCTGCAGGAAATGTATAACCCTTAGCTAGCCTGAAACCCGACATTTCCGTGCCCCATAACTAGCCTAATGCATCCACAAGGCATATCGATCGAGTATCTACACATTATAGAGAACATATAAATAAAAAAAAGTATCACTCGATTTTTCCCAGTCTCTCCCTGCCCACCATTGCATTCCACCACGGCTTTATCCCTACCCAATGCCGCAGGGAACAGCATGTAGCCGCCAGGTATGCATATTGTCAGTTCCAGCTGCAAATGCTCATGGGCTGGCACACACAGGAGTGAGTTGTATCGATCGATTACACTCACACGCAAAAGGGGATATAAATAAATCACCTAACGTTCATTCTACAACATGACCTGTAGCGTGCTATGTGAAGGGTAGGCTGTATGTGAGAAAATACTTCAGGTTTCACTGGGTATGCTCCCACATCATTGCATTCTGTCACACTCAACATCCTTACTTCGTACTGCAGAGTCTCAGACACCATATGAACACAGCACGCTGGCCTAGCACATTCAGAATTTGTGTGTGACAGTATATGTATGCAGACAGCGAGTACGTTAGGTTTTATTTGTCCGAAGTGAAACATCTAACTTCGATTACCACCACCGACACTCGTACATAGCAGTAAGATATGGTCAGAGTATGTGTACTGTATGTGTTGTGCTGTGCCGCAGTAGCAACATACATTAAAAATATACTGTAAATGGATATGAATATACCACAGGCCCATGGGCGAGCTTAAGTCCTGAAAGGAAGGTGCATGTTTTCTTTTTAGTATCTCATCTCCATGCCCACACCTACGACGGCAGCGGTTTTCAAACTGGCTGTTATCCCTCCCCCCTCCCCGGGAAGGGGCCGGCCAGCATCGTGCATTAAGTGCTGAAGGGTCATATTTGTTTCTTTATGTAGGATCCCACCTCCACAGCCCACGCCTGCGAAGGGTGCGTGACTAAACATGTTGCTATCCCTAGCCAGGAAATGACCCGGGAAAGAACCGATATCAGCCGGATACATTGACACCATTTGCCTTCCTCCCCGATAGAGGCCAGCGAAAGGCATGCCTGCTCACGAGCGGAAGGTAGGGCCATGGCTTCCCCTATGATGTGCGGGAAAGGACCGATGTCAGCAGGATACATTGACACCATTCGCCTCCCTACCCGACAGAGGCCAGCAAAAGGCATGCATGCTCACGAGCGGAAGGTAGGGTCATGGCTTTCCCTACGATGTGCGTGCACACACCCATTGACTGCAGGGTGGTCCTATCTGGTGTGACGATCACAATCGACGTGCACAGCAGGTAACGAGCAGCGTACAGACACACGCACGCTAATGTAGTGAGCCAACAAGTAACGATTACACTCATGAGCAAAAAAATTAAATACATGTGTTAGGTCCACCCGGGATACCAGCACCAAGGTGCACATCAATTATTATGATACACTTTCCACAGGCGTTGGATGCGAAGTATGAGAAACGACGACATGCGTACATGAAGACAGCGTATGGCAGCAAACGAACAGGGTACACTCGAACGAGCTGGCCGATCACAAGTAACTGTGGATGGACTACAGGTCGGCGGGTGGTTTATATATTTTATGCTCGCTCGGGTTGGAGAGAGGGGGCACATTCACCCCCCTTCACTTGTGTAGGGAGGCAGCGGTCATGCATACGCATCGGAATATTTCTTATACAGCTTGTATGACTCGCCTCTCTTTCCCTCAGACCCAGTGGTTGCAGCCTCCAGCATACATACATATAATACAAGTCGGATGTTACCATTCAAGGTACTTGTGTTTCGTGTATATACACCATCTCTCTTTCTCTCTCTCTCTCTCTGTCTCTACAAAGAATAATGTTACCTTTAATATACTGACAACTTTGCCTCCTTCATTACAGTCCATATATATTAATGTTACCTTTAATATAATGGTAATGGTGAATAAAATTATGTACATGTTGTATGTTTGTGGTACTTTCGCTATACCGGTAGTGAGTTTCGGGTATGTATTTTACCTCACTTCAGATGGATAAAGTTGATTAAAGAACACACATTGGGTACAGTTACAAATATATACATTTATTAATGAATGTATATGGTTTTTACAATGAATTACCAGTACAGGCTTCTCTATATATGGTTTTTACAAAGAATTACCACTACACTTTTCTCTTTAAAATAGTCTGTCTCACTACTTTTACTGCAATGACAACCGACACTTTATATTTATTTTCATACCTACTAGAGTATGTGTGTGTGATTACATACACACATACTTGTAATAAAAAACATTACATTCACTTATGATTTTACAAACATCTCTCTCTCATACAATACATATTTACTTATACTGCAATTACAACCTACACATTATACATATTTTCAAACCTAATTGAGCATGTCCATGATAACACATATATACTTGAAATAAAAAAAAAACAACATTCACTTGTAATTTTTATATAAGTCTAAGTCTCACTCTCACACACACACACCCATTACATATCTACTGGTACTCCAATGACAACCTTCACTTTATATTTATTTTCAAACCTAATGGAGCGTTTGTGTGTGTGATTGCACACATATACTTGAAATAAAAAAACATTAAATTCACTTACGATTTCACAAACATCTCTATCTCTCTCTCACACACACTCACTCTACATATATTAAAATTGCATCCAGCAGACATGCGAACATGCGTCTCAGCAGCTCTTTCGTCTCCACCATGGACAACGCGCTCACATCTGGCAGATTGGTAGCTATCCCCAACGACGTGGACCTACCGACGCCTGGGTCAGCACCACCACAGTGCTGACAGAGGCAGGCTGCTGCTGCTGCTGGCCTTTGGAACGTGTCCTGGGTTGGGGTGGGGTCTGCTGCAACCACCCCATAGTTGGTTATGTGGATTGCCACTGCGTCTTGCAGACACGAGACGACAATGACTGCTTCCTCTGTGCAGGACAGCAGTGTATCTTATCTCGTGTAGAATACACTACACTGGCCATATGTGGTGCATGTGATAATCTGCTGACAATGTTCAATGTCCGTTGGGTTGTGGGCAAGCAGCTAATGAACTACACTATCACACTCCTCTCTGTAAGTCTGCTGCTCAGCTCCATCCCAGATGCTGTATGTTACGATGTGGCATAGACTCGACTAATGTCTGAAGGTATGCAGGAGGCAATTCACACAATGAATCCTGAAGGGCAGTCCACAAATCTATAGGAGTGCGAGGCGGTGGAGATCTCTTCTGAACAGCACGTTGCAAGGCATCCCAGATATGCTCAATAATGTTTATGTCTGGTGATTTAGGTGGCCAATGGAAGTGTCTAAAGTCAGAAGAGTATTCCTGGAGCACTCGGTAGCCACTCTTGACGTGTGGGGTGTCGCATTGTCCTGCTGGAACTGTCCACATCCGCCGGAATGCACAACGGACATGAATGGGTGCAGGTGATCGGACAGGATTCTTCGTATCTGTCACCTGTCAGAGTCGTATCTATACATATCAGAGGTCCCATTTCATGCCAACTGCACACGCCCCATACCATTACAGAGCCTCCACCAGCTTGAACAGTCCTCTGTTGACATGTAGGGTCCGTCCATGGATTCACGAGGATGTCTCCATACCCGTACACATCCATCCGCCCGATATAATTGGAAACGAAACTCGTCAGACCAGGCAAAGTGTTTCCAGTCATTAACAGTCCTATGGCGGTGTTGGCGGGCTCAGGCGAGGCGTAAAGCTTTGTGTCATGCAGTCAACAATGGTACACGAGTGGGCCTTCGGCTCCGAAAGCCCATGTCAATGATGGTCCATTGAATAGTTCGCACGCTGGCGCTTGTTGACGCCCCATCATTGAAATCTGCGCCAATTTGAGAAAGGGTTGCACGTCTGTCACGTGTAATGATTCTCGTGAGTCGTCGCTTGTCCAATTCTTTCACGATCTTTTTCCGGCCGCAGCGATGTCGAAGATTTGATGTTTTACCGGATTCCCGATATTCATGGTACACTCGTGAAATGGTCGTATGTGAAAATCCAAATTTTATCACTACCTCGGAGATGCTATGTCCCATCTCTCGTGCGCCGACTATAACACCACGTTCAAACTCACTTATATCTTGATAACCTGCCATTGGAGCAGCAGTAACCGATCTAGCAACTTTGCCAGACGCTTGTTGTCTTATATAGGCGCTGATGACCTCATCGCGTTACTCTGATTGGTTCCATACCTCTGTTATTTGCATACGCACACCTATACCAGTTTTTGTCCCTCTAGTGTACTTCGAATTTTCCATTGCTGTAGAGAGGCAACTTAAAGTCCTCTTCGATGCTCCAGTCTGCCACTTTAGCCGCTGGCAGTTGGTTGTGTGTTAATGAGAAATTATTCTTTATGGTAGATGTAATTCCAACATCTCCCTTCGCATACACTTCACATTTATTGCGATTCTACTTATCTTGTGTAATATTCAGTTTCTGATGATTTTTGTTGTCATAGGTACAGCACTTGTGGCCTTTGTAATTGTTCCTCGGATCCTCAAATACGAATTACATGTCACGGTGTATGTGTCTTAGTTTTGTACCGGGATTAGCACCCCGAACGAGGATACATATGGACATGGTAGATAAAGTGTGTGTGTGTGTATTTCTGCCTTGGTGTTCGCATATTTGAAGCCTGCTGACTCTGCTACATTTGATATTTCCACGTCCATATTTGTTGACCGATTGTCCCAAAATTCCAAGGAAACATGTTTTCAAATGCTGGCGCGCTTGGTGCTCGCCTTGTACAAACTTCCAGTTTGGCACAGTAAGCTGCTTTTATTATCTTAGTATTCGTTCGCTTAAATTTCAAACACATTTTTGTGTAAATGTAGGCGGTATCTTATTTCTTCACCACATAAATTAATCAACTGACTGTCTTGGTCTGCTATAGAGATGACCGCTTCCTGTACACTCTCATTCATGACCAGAATGTAAATGGGCATCTTCATTAGGTCCACCAGCTTAAAGCCTGGAGGTACCATCGCAGAAAACTCACATAGTGTTTCGCTGAGCTTACCGTTGAGGTACTATCTGGTAACCAAATTACAGTTTATTCTTAAAACATTAATGGGGAAAATGTTTCCTGGCAGTGTGGATTCATGCAATTTCTTCTCTTCGTACCTCGTGTTCCCAATCACAAGCATTGCAGCAAGTGTGTCGCTTCCTGTGAAGTCTATCTGGGCAGTACAATAAATCTCGCTGTGTCAAATATTAGCATTACCTCGTAGCACCATCTCTTCCAGCTCCAGTATGAGTTTAAGGTACTCGCCTATATCTTCAATATCACACGAACCTGTAAGTACATGTACCTCGCCTCTCTCACCGTCCTTGATATAACAAAACATACTTTTGCATTCACCTGTGTTCAGTACAGATAAGTAGATTTGAAAAAACCCATGAGCTTAAATGGACCACTCCCCTACCACATTCAGTGGAGGAAAGTGCACAGAACAAAATTCCGAACTATTGGCCGACACGATCAGGGTTACGGACATGACTGATGCTTACAAGTTGCGCATCCCCATTAAGTAGAGTTTCTTGTATATCTAGAGTGAAGGGAATACAGGCATAAGTGACCACTGTTCCATTCTCATGGCAGTTGCTCTGCTTCGTAGTTGAAATGTAATCTCATGTCTCTCAAATACATTTTCGGTTCTGGTGGTGACCTTAAATTTTTGTAGCTATCAAAGTATTCTGCTATATCACCACACTTTTTATACGTGGTTCAATGATTCCCCGGCCCAATGCTGATATCTAGGTTTACTATACCGCAGTTATCTTGTCTCTGACTGCGCGGTAGGCAGTTGGGCATAAATACGCCTCGGAAATAGGCTATTTTTAATTTACTGGCAAACATTTGTATGTCTATGTTTGTGAGTGGGCGATTAAGCAGTGACCTTAAGACCACCTCTTTCACCTGGTCCTTCGTATTCTCTTTCCGCCACCACCAACTACAGGGTAAGGTCGATGATTCAGACAGCCACAATTTTTTTTACCTCTAGCGAGCGCCTCTATATGCCTATTGTGTCGAATAGCTTCAGACAACCGCTTATTTTCTTCCTTTGCGATGTTCACCACCAGCGCTATAACACTTGCACCACCGATAAGACTGCCAAGGATGTCAAGTGCTAGTAGGATGAAGGGCAAGATGCCTTTTTCCTTCCTTACTACTTTGCAAGGTTTCTTCTGTGTCTTCTCAGTTTTTTCTTCCTCGCAAACTGAAAACCTATTCCCCTCTTGACTTTAGTTTTGATAATCTTGGACATTCTCCACGCAGTTAGACGTTCGCCGTGTTTGGACTTCGGCGATCTAACTATCACCTTGGCTTTTTCGGAGAGAATAGTGTTGGCTGTGTGCCTTTTTCCAACTTGCTACTGGCTGTGTAGACGATGTCGCATTCCTTGCACGCATCATCCAACGAATTGACAGGGACAGTACCACACTTCAATATCAGTGCTAGTCGCATACCATGCCCATAGTATTTGTAGTTTGGAATGTGTAACTTGAAAGGAAGGTTGTTGATCAGCATATTCACCAGTCCACATCCTTTCTTGGTCTTACTCACGTGGCACATTACAGCGTAATAACGCAACTTGGTCGTCATATCTACTTCGTATGTTAGTTTTGAGGGTGTAGCTGTCCACATCACCCGACCTAGTACTTGGCCACACACATCACCTGACCTTAAGTGCATGGGGGCGGCTACCTCACCAGAATTTGAACGTGGTCTGGTTGCCATAAGTACCAGTGGTATACCCATTCATGTATGAGTTTAATGGATATCGTGCTGCAGATCACCATGCCTCCTGTTCGCATCACTGCTGATGACGAAACTTTCTCCCTCGAATTACGTAATGGGAAGCTATTGCCAAACACAGTGCGAGGTATCATAACAGGACCAAGCAACTGTGGAAATACATATGTACTTCTCAGTCTTTTGGAGGAACTCAATGGTCTTGGTTCGAGAACTTTTACATATACTCCAAATCACTACAATAGCCAAAGTACCTATGGCTAGTGAAAATTCTTCAAGCTGTAGATAGACTACATTATTTTTCATGTCGAGACAAATAAAAGTATTGTCGCCAAATGATGCTTTGCCACACTCTGTGTTCGTTTTCGATGATGTGGCATGTGAGAAACAGTTCGACCGTGCAGCAGTATTTAAGCATGGGCCGTCATTTAGCAGTGGACTCGATTTACCTGTGTAAAACTGATTCATGCATGTCCAAGCAACTTATGTGCGACAATGCTAATTTCCTCGTTCTATTCCATATGAATGACCTCAACTTACGAAATGTTTACTCTGATCATGTTAATACAGATATGTCTATTGATAGGTTTAAAAGTGTGTACTCATGTTGCTGGCGATAACCTCATGGTTTTCTCGTAATAGCTAAGGATTTTCCACCTTATTAGTGAAGGTACCATAGGGGATTCGACCATTTCACTATCGCATATCAGTGAATGATGAGCTATGTCATATCCAAATTCGGTCATAGTGGTCAGACGCCTGCATCGGACAGCTCTATTACATCTACTGACAATTGTAACTGAAATTTCGGAGGGAAACAGGCCTAGAATCTAGGAGGGCCGAAACATGATGCGATGCGGCTAATGTGTCCTTTGTCCGCAGCATCATTTCACAGGCTTTACAGATGTTGGCAGTAATCCAGGCCACATCTGCTAAAACTGAGATACATTTTCGTGAACTGATGGCAGGTATGACTCTACTGGCTGCTTTAGAGACGAAACTCAATGTTGTGAGCGAGCGAATAGCCAGCATGATTCATGAAGCTGTCAGTACTGAATTACATGCATTGACTGAAGATGTGCGCAAACTGTCCGCTTTAAGCGGGAAGCTCGCCACTGTGGAAGACCGTCTCTTCGATATGGATATACTGAATTTTTACATGGATGTGCAACTTGGCCCATTGTTTACAGTTGTCCAAACTAACTGCATTTGCTTTCGTCAATGTGCTCGAGGCTGTGGAAGGCTCGCTATTCGACAACATGAATGCGATATCTGCTAAGACAAATACTCAGATTCTTAAATTGACTGACGATGTGAGCAGAATAATTGCTATAGGAGGCAAGCTCGCAGCTGTGGAGACGAATTTTAATGCTTTAGGAGAGCGAATTGCAGACAGTGTTCTTACTGACCTGACTACTAAACTGGATAAGCACCTTAATTTGGTGACTGAGGTTGCGGGCATGCTGTATGCTTTAAGTAATAAGCTACTCTAATCAACATGGAATCAAAACTTGGCACAGTCGGTATGATGTCTGCTAAGATGGATGCTCAAATTCGTACATTGACTAACAATGTGCGCTCACTATCTGCTTTAGGAGGCATGCTTGCGGCTGTGGAGACGAAGCTCGATGCTGTAGGAGATAGAGTTAACAATAGGGTTATTACTGCCCTGTATGGTAAACTAGACGCACACCATAATGTTTCGAACGAGGGTGTGAGCAAGTTGGCCGCTTTAAGTAAGAAGCTAGAGTCTGTGGCCAACATGGAATCGAAATTCGGTGCTGTCGGAAAGCGAATAGCTAACAGAGCTCTTACTGGCATGTCCGCTAAACTAGATCCACAAGCTCAAGGTTTAGGTGTGATGCTCGCGGATTTGGAAGGCCTTATACACCACAGGATTGGTCATGTCCTATCTGACTTGCGTTCAAAGTATGAACAATTAAGACATTGTCAGCATTTACAAGATGTGGTCGTTCAGAATATCTCCAGGTCTGAGGACAATATCACAAATCAGATTGTACAGACATATTGGGTCATCTTCTAAATATCTACTATGACAATCCTGCTTCTGCTTTTAGTACAATGACTGCCGCCACCGAGGATTTACATCATGTAATCGAAAGTGTGCGCAATAAGTATTTACTAGCTAAGTGTGCATGCATGGAATGCGATGCTACTTTGAAAGAGGCATTCCAACCGATAACAACACAGCTATATAATTTTCAACAAACTGTTCCCCCAGCTGGTTCTCAAATTAAGACTAATCCAGACATCGAATGCAGAACTGGGAGGAGTCGCAAGTTACTTCTGGTAGATACTGCGGCTGATGAAGAAGATGATTTGCCTTTAGTTGCATTGAAGTGTAAAAAAGACTGTTCTAACTTGCGTAGTATGCTCATTCGCAATTACTTGTCATTGTACACAATGAGGTTTAATGATGGACTGCATGGTGTTTATAGGTGAAATAAGAAATGGTTCGTGGGGAAGAAACAAATTTTTTTCTTCCCGACTATTTTATGCAGATTAGTGACGAAGCGAAGTGGGTGCCTACAGGGTTATATGGATTGTTGTTTAAACATGAGCCCAGGGAGTACTCGCTCGAGGTGCTTCTCCAGTACAGATGCTTACTTAGTCTCATGTGTGCGCATTTGGCAGACAATGACTTTTCCAGCAATGCTTATAAGGACGAGGCACGCCCAAAGTTTGCTACTGTTGCTGATCTGTTCCCGGATGTAGGCTTGGCGACTGGCTTGGGCATGACTTCGAAGCTGGATGGGGCCAACCGACTTGAATATGTATTCTGGGGAAATGTAAATTAGCTCGTATAACATCTATGGCTGCTAATTACATCTCAGCAGGCTGGCAATAATTCCCACATGTTCAAGATTGTGCATACTTCAGAAGAATTACTTGATGGTGGGTGCATATATTAAAAAAAATGTCACATGCTCAAATTGCTTCAGAGCTCCACCAACTTGTGTGATATAATTACTCCAAGTGGGAAGTACTTGTCTTTAGGCTGAGAGATCCTATCTATTTGAAATGATCCCAAATGCGACTGTAACTAAGGGTTTCAGAGTGTGAGTGATAGTGTGACGACTGTTTTGTGCAACAAGGGATCACCTAAAAAATTGCAAACAGATATTGGCTGATAATTCTAAAATTCCACCTTCCATTCGCTAATGGCTGCGAATAAAATTAATCAGTACATCACATATGGTGGGATGAAAGCTACCATTGTGCAATGGTTTAACTGGACTCTGAAGACTGAGATGTCGCGAGAATTTTCGTCTCGGGAATTTAAAAGTGGCTAGACATGTTGTCCCAATTGGTGTCACCCTACAATAGACAAGTACACTGCACTATAGGCATGCGGCCTATGTATATCCAGAATGATTCTTTGTTGGAAACTGTGTTCAAAGCTGAGAAGAAATTGGACACATGCAAGCCTATGGTAAAGGTTAGAAACTATGTCAGGATTTCGTCAGTTAAGAGGCCATTAGCAAAATCTTACACACCAAACTGAAACACTGAAGTCTACAGGATTGTCAAGATTCGCCATTACAAACCAGACTTGGATGAAGTTGAGCTCGAATTTTGTTTTATGAACAGGAGATCATACCTACCAAATTCCCCGATATTTATTTGGTTGAGAAAGTCCTTTGCCAATCGGGCAATCACCTTTTTGTAAAATAACTGGGTTTCAATTCGTCACAAAAGCTGTGATATAATCCTGAGTGCTTACTGGTGGGTAACTTGATACAACATTGCAAGATGTTGTGATGGAATCTGTATTTGCCACCAACAAATGTATTTCTGAAGTATAAATAAATTCATTCTTACAAATATATGTACTTGTGTCATGTAATTTATTCATACTCTGTATTTCCGTTATTACTTCATGTTCCCATCCTCCTCCATCTGTGTTATATGTCCATTCATGTGCTTATTGATTTCCAGACTATAATAGGGTGGAATGGGGTTGTGCGTGGATGGACGTTAATAATGACCTTGCACCTGTGATTATTTTTGGCTGGGCACTTAGCATCTTCTCACAGATTGGGAACATGTTAACATTCCAGCAGGTCTGATAGCGATAGTTGATAATAACCACCTGCTCCTCCCCCATTCACACAGCAGAGCCCACAGTTGTTACTGACTTTTCGGGGGATTTGATATTGGGCCGTATTTCTGACTTGTAATACTGCGAAGTGCACGTTAATGTGTTCTCAGGGGCCTTACTTCATATTCATGCCAGTTCTCGCAACATGCATGCATTATTTCAGTTTGACTGCTTGTTAAAATTCCTGAAGACCTGGCAACTACAGTGGGTCTGAAGGCTATGGATCTTAATGGCCTTCCAGGAGATGTGGTTTGGGGCATATTTCTGAGTTGTATTATGACAGCTGCAGCAGTATGACATCAGTTAATGATTTTGCAGGATGCAGCCGCTGTTCTCACGAGCATTGTTTAATATTCAGTGTCACGAGTTACTTAAAATTCATGATGGCTAGAGCCACATGTGCGTTGATGGCTGTCCACCAGTGGTATTAGTTTTTATTCTTTACTTATCTGGATAGGTTATCACCCGTTCCTGCCAGGGCATTATTTTGGCAGCAACAGTTGATGGCTCTCGTTCGTGTGGTGCATGCTGCTTACTATTCATGTCGATGGCCCATCGAAGGTATCGAGTGTTCTTAATTAGCTCTGGGTTGAACGGGTCGTGGATGGCGACCGACGGCCCTTTCTCACACACCGCTGTCCCTTAGATCTCGACTTAAAAATTACCATCTTCTGATGGCTCTTTCTCATACCGAGATCTCCACTTATTTATTGGGTGGTTGTTTTGGTCTTGTATGGCAGGTAGAGGCCTGATACTTTGTTTTCTTGAACTGGGTGAATGGCCAGATGTCCATGGGGACGGTAAAGTGTGAGGGCGAGTGATAGGTGGCGAGGTAGTGTATACTCTGTTTCACCTCGCATCGGTGTGGGCATGCGCGCATGTGGTGATGCTTGTGCATATACCGTTTCACCATAGGTTGGCTTCTTTAATGCTAATTTTTTAATACACCAATTTTTTTCTATATTATTTTTGGACTGGTAGCGTAAGGTGTGTTGCCTGTGTATATACTCTAAGGTTGGCATCTTTAATGTTAATTTTTTAATACAGTAATTTATTTCGGTTAGTATTATTGTTCAGGCCTGCTGGCCTCTTTTGGGTAACATGTATTTTTTGCTAGACTTGCATTATGTTTTAATTTACCAATTTATTATCTGGGGAGTGCACCAGACAATGCTAGTATTTATTCAATTTACAGTGAAATGCTGATTATATATATAAAGTTGGGGCGGTAATAATTATATACATATTCGATATTTAACTTCCTCCTTTCCTGAATGATGCGATGGTCTGGCTGTCAAGATGCTAGACTGCCGACCCAAGGTACGCTGGAATGATCCCGCATGATTCCTGCATTTTTGAGCTAACCTGCACCGAAATTGATGTGCATAAGATCGAGTGCCCAGCCTGCTGTTTGCCAGATTTATCCTTAAGCACTGCAGTCTTCGGAATCGAATATGGCGGTCCCCAGTAGCATATTATAGTAGCTGTAAGTAAGGGAACGATGGCGATGTTGCTGCACTGTGACAGGTAGTGGGGGGAAACGCAGCTGGTGGCATGCTCTTCACAACCCCAACTGAAGCATTCGGGTAGATCTCGTAGTGATGGAGCTCCGCAGAAGGGACTGTCTGGCATCATGGAGGAGTTTCGCTGCCTTGGGCGAAAACTCAGTGTGCACGGTATAGTCGTGGGGACCCAGGGTATCGGTGTAAAACCCCGGCCTGTGGCTGTGCCGATCGCGGGTCGGACTCTGGGTGGCGTTGTTTGAACCTCCCACTGGGAGGAGTTCTAGTGTTGGGAATTTGCCTGGAGGGCTGCAACAGCGACAGCGGCATGTGCGGCCTCAGTAGCTGGGGAGAAAGAGGGCATTCCCTCCCACCGAACCTCCACGACACACAGTGCTAGGTTTTGTGATGAGCTCTTGTCGCTCGATCAACATTTGGGGAAGCAAAGCGGCATGTCGCTGGACCAAGTTTCGAAGAGTTGATGCTTGCTAATGAAGGGATGATGGTCTGGTCCGCCTAAAAAGAGGACTCGTTCACAAAGCGCATTCGTAGTGATTGCATAGTCCTCGGCCCCATCAAGGTGGTGCGTAAATAAAAAGTAGTGCTGGGCGCTGTGCACACCATATTTTGCTCTGGAATATGCTCCTATTTTATCTTTAAGGCACCGGCACAGGTGACCCAACTGCCCACATGCTGTACAAGACAGTACAGATAATAATGGTGGCGCGCTCTAGTTGTCAGCGAGAGAAACGAAGCTGGCGGCGCCTCTATGACTGCCTACAGCAGCAGGCACGAGAATTAATGATGGAGGACGTAAATAAGCAAGAATTTAGCACAATCTGGTGGCAGGCATGTGATTTAAATATTGCTGCATAAAGCAGATGAAGGTGATGAGGGAACATACAAGTTGTAGGATGCCAAAAGCAAAATAGGGCAGCAGACGATGTTGATGAGAGAACATCCAAGATGGAGGATGCGAAAAGCAAGAGAGGGGTGGGAGACAACAGAGAAAATAAAGGAGACTAGAAGAAATATGAGAAAACCCTCAGGGGATAGAACGAACGAGAGAGAGGACAGGTGTGGGAGAGAGGTAGCGGCAGGAAGAAATGTCAGATCAAGAGAAAAAAAGGAATGATATATCAGGAAGAGATTGGAAGGAATGATAGAGCAGGAGGGGAAAAAGGAAACTTTCAAGAAAAAAAGGAATTCCAAGATGGTCGCTATTAACGAGGAATGACAGAGCAGAATGTTTTGGCATGACATCAACCAATATGGCCGCCAGCCCGTCCACACGTACGCAGCCAACAGCCATCTGGGTGAACATACATTTTATAGCTACTCATATCTAATAGTTTCGCGTGTTTCAGAAGGCCGATTCACACTGAATTTAAAATTGGGTTCGTTCCTGTAACTTAGTTTTAACTCTACATCCATTTTTTTAAAAATAAAATCTTAACTGTGACATTGGACATAAGACTGGCAGGTGTTTATTAAGTCATAATGCAATGCCATTACATATGAGGTATAGGTGATCTGGGAAAGGCTGGTTTATATACGTAAGCACGTGTATATACTTGGACGATCAAATATCAATTTAATACCACATTGAAGTGGAGAAGAATAAAGATGTTTGGGCGATTCTTAAGAGTGAAGAATTAATAGCCGATGGGGGTGAAGCGAGGTGGGAATGAAAGTTCGGGGGAACGGGAGATCCTTCAGAAAACTCGCAGACCAGCGGCATCGTCCAGCACGATTCCCACGTGCGTTAATATGGGAGCGATACCAGGAATGAAACCCAGTTTGTATAAATGGGAAGCAAGTAGTCTGACCACTACACCACCGTGGTCTTAACCACAGTAAAATAGAACGAAGTTAGATTAAAGAAGTTTGATGACACCATTAACCCTATAATCCCAGTAGACACACTAATAACTTACATTGACGCAGCATTGTACCCCGAGCGCTATTTTTACTCAAATAAATTTTCCTGGTGGAATGAGATATTTTTTCGTAATTAAATGTAGCCTATGTCACTTCCCGGCCCTCCAACTATCGCTGTGAAAT
The DNA here is from genome assembly GCA_002778355.1 of Clitarchus hookeri. Taxonomy (NCBI): domain Eukaryota; kingdom Metazoa; phylum Arthropoda; class Insecta; order Phasmatodea; family Phasmatidae; genus Clitarchus; species Clitarchus hookeri. Next base: position 49,027 of record NQII01005516.1, read on the forward strand.
ATCACTTCGATCGGTTGCTCCGTTGCGACGTGAAAGAAGGACACCCAAACAAGCACACATTCACATTTATAATATTAGTTAGGATATCATGCTAACACCCTATGGGAGGAATGGTTGTATTACTGGCTTGTGACTTCCGCCAAACTCGGAAACGGCTGTTACACTAAATAGTAAAGTACGGTGAGGTCGGGAAACCAATACATGGCTCACCGAATCTGCGATCAAACGCTCTCGGGCGTCACGAGAGAAATGAGGAGTTGCACCATCATATTAAAACCACAGCCGAGGTCGAACATAAAGTGGAACGTCTAGAAGAGCTCATGCACTGTGTTCCCCAGGAACCACAGGTACATGATGCTATTTATGCATAATAGGAATATGTACGGACCAATCAGTTATCCCTAACAATACCTGCCTACTTGTTGACAGTAAATATTTCTTGGTGGGATAATAGATGAAGCTGGCATGAGGGTTTTCATCTACCCACAGGTGTTGGTTGTGTAAACTGACTATTCAATCTTGGGTAAATGACAATTCGTTGGCGAACAACACGAACTGTTGGAAACGAGATTCCATGGCGCATCTTTGTAGGTACCACTGACACAACTAAACTCGACCAGGATTATAGTTCTGTTTGAGTGCTTGCACCTCTTACAGATGAAATGGATGCAGCCGTTATTTGTGCTCTATCCGCCAAACAGCAATGTGGTCAACATGCAGTTGCTGTGTAATATGTATTGAACTTGTTGATGGACTGTCCTTCGGTGCAGACCTCACTCACACACATTTATCACTTCACTTGCACAATATTTCTTTTCATTATTTGTTTTTGTAAACATTCATAGCAAGATAGAGAGTAGAGAAGAATTAGTAAGTTGAAGATGGGACTACATGGTCCAGCTATTTGTGTGAGAAAACAATGAAAACCTGATGGAGTTTATGAATCGAAAATCATGGGCAATACACAAAATATTTCGTCATAGATAAGCTACTGTGTTCATCTTTGCTGCCTTCTTTGTGTAGTCCATATTTATTACCTAATGTCTGTATTTAAGGCACATTAAGTATTAAAAATGCTTTGTAACAGTACCAAAATCACTGTTAAGCTTCTTCGCGTAGCTCACTGGCCAGTGATTATTAAAATAATTACTTTCATGTTATGGTAGAATATTTTTTGTTAACAACGACGCAAATATGCACTTTACGCCATAGCTCAAAATATTTTTTTGCGTTATTAAAATGTATTGAATATATCTTGGAAAATTTGTTCTGTGGTGCACACGTAATTAAATTGTAACTTTTGAGGTAAAGTTTAAAAATCTAAATAGCTGGAAGTTAAACCCTTAACTGCAGTTGAACCAAGTGCCGGATCCAAGTAAATTTTAACACCCAACCTCCATAACTTCGAAAAATACTTTGGTTGAAATCCAATTTTGTTTTAGAATAACTTTTTGAAATTTGTGCGAACCATGATTTTAAGCTAAAATACTCATGGGGTCTACTTATGCTAAAAACATGATGAATGCTATTTTTCAAATGACATGTTATTAAAAATTTTAATCAACTTATAATTTATATATAGTTACAAACCTATAAAAATAACCTTGAAAACTGAGGAAAAAATTGTTCGTTATTGAACATCCTTAACCCCCAGGTCATACCGTCGTGTGACGTTCTCGTTCTCTTGAATTTACACGTTGCCCGTAGGCTGTTTTTTGCCTGTAAAATAACCCAATCCACTATAATTTCAACCACTGGCAGCAAAATTTCTTTTTGAATATAAGAGAGAGAGAGAGAGAAAGAAAGAGAGAGAGAGAGAGAGAGAGAGAGAGAGAGAGAGAGTAAGGGACGCACCCTCCGTGCCTGCGCACCCACCCACGCTAGTTAATTTGAAGGAACTTAAACGACGTCATACAGAAGAATAGTCTGCACTTCTCCTTCCTTTTCATGGCACTTGTGGGATTTCTCGACGCACATCCAGGATCAGTGCTGTAACTACGGAGGGTGATCAGGGTGGTCAATCGCCCACTAGAGGCCGGAGTCGGTGGGTGTGTTCTGCAACACTCACTGGCGACTGCCGGCGAAAAAAATTGCATAGTCTATTATGGAAGTATTTCCCTAACTCGCGGTACCTATTCCACCAGAAAATGGCTTACAGTTAATCGTTAGGAGGTTAAGTTTTAAAAATTTTCTTGGCGGAGGATCCCCTAGCTCCCTCCTATCCGCGGGGTATTCCATACTCCCCGCGCTTCCTGGTGGCATATCACCTCCCTCCCCAAAGCTAGTGCATAGTTATACCCCTAACCACGACTGTCGCCAACCATAGAGCACATCTCTGGTAGGCAACCTATAAAGTGTGATTCACACGCTGTAGATGAAGTAACAGTAGGCGTTGTTTTAGAAAAGGTGTGTATATGCCGTAGTGAGAATTGACGCTACCACGAATCGAACTTTGTCCACGAGGGGGGGAAGGGGGGTAGTGGATGCAAGTTATGTGACACCTACACCACCGCAGCCGCCTTGGCGTCGTCACAACATGCTGTAATATATCGTCGGCGATTGTCCAGGTACCGTACAGCGTAGTCGACCACGAGTCGGCAACAGTACCTGACCACATCCTGACACTGAATTGTTGCCAGACGCATCACAGCTTAGTCAGTGGTGTTTGGACTCGCGCCATGCCAGCATCAGCACCGCTCAGTAGTACGACGTGCATCCGCCATCAACAAACTTGTACGATACAGTGAATTCCTCGCACACTCACACACAGCTATTTGAAGAGTTGCGAATACAAGTTTAAATATTTAAACGCTTCATATTGGATACGATAACAATGTACTTGGAATTTTTCTTTCGGTTTCCACAACAATGTAATAAATTTAGTTAAACAATTTTTAAATGCCATACTCAGAAAATTTCGATACATTCTCGCCTAAGGAATGGGTGAAAAGGACGCCGATTGCAAATGTTCAGCATTATTGACTGATTCGTGATTAAGCGCTTTAAAATGTTGCCTGACATGACAATGTTGTAGTGGTAGTATGATTGATAAAGTAAATAAAAATATTTATTAACGTTGGATGGTTCTTTGTCGGAGTCATTTAACATATAGGCTGTTCATGGTAAACTGAGCACTTTTCAAAGCTCTGCTTATGATCTACTCGCATGAACATTGTGTACTCTTTCACTATAGGTTAAATTAACATAGCTATGAGCCTCACAACTTTATCCATGCGTCGGTCGAGTGAAATTGTGAAATTATTGGAAAAGTAAATATTTACAAATTCACTATTATGTGCACTTACACGCGTTAAAATACAGAAATCCAAAGAAACCGTTTTAGTATTCACAGATGCCTATCTGACAGTTTTAATTCAACGTTATAACATGGAACTAATTTTCCTCTTTAATTACGAACTTAACTGGATGCATGCCAGTCAGTATTCCCGATAAAATGTTTGCACATTATCCAAATGTTGAACTTTACCTTGAATGGCCTTTAGTATGATATATTTAATAGAATTCAGCACAGCTCAATTTTAAGGAGGTAATAGGATTACTTACTTCAAACTGTTTAAATTTATTCTTTATACGTTTGAGCCGCATTGCTTTTTGAGCTTAGTTTCTAAAGAAAAAAGAGGTTTATGAGATCACCTCTTTTTGTGTCTATATGTTTACTGAATGTGTGTCTCTATATGTTTGTTTCCAATAAAAACTTCTGCAACCGAGCACTATCCGTACTTAGTCAGGAAACCCGACTTTTATACTTTCCTGTCATGCCGGCAGCTCATTTTCAAAATTGTGGCATATTTAAATTTTTGGTTGCTTTGTTATATTTTAGTAACCATTCAACCGATTTGAGCCACACCTAGTATGTTAACAGTGCACATTGCTAGATACTGTATGTCACCTGAAATTTATACTTGTCTTAAATCTGTAACTTCTCAACCAGGTCCTACGAAATGTTGCAAGCTGACAGTGCTCTGTATGGCCACTTGACGTTTTATGAAGTATGTATTCTCTTTTTTCAAGGTGGCGCGGTTATTCTTGTTGTTTTGTAAGTCATTCAACTGTCGCCTTTAAGTTTACTTCATTCTTTTGTGTGTGCTAAAGTATCTACTGAGGCACTATTCAATTAGACGGGGTGACCACAGTGCCATTTCGGCAACACGGTTGGTGTCCCTTACTAAGTTACTTATGAGTGAAAATAGCATCACTGAATATAAAGAATACTGGAGAAGGAATGTAGACTTAACAATTTTCATCCACGTTTTTGAATTTATTTTCGTGCCCAGACACAAGATATATTCCATTCCCTGCATCGTTGCTGAATAAAAAAAATAAATATATATCGTGTATGACATGTTTGGTAGTTTCCTAAATAAATAATATATATCATAAACATTTTATGTTTTCATTAATATTATAGTATCATATTTTTGGTTTAAATAAAACTTCCACTCATATTTTTGTATCAATAATATATATTTCATTGTCAGTATGAGTTAAAAACATAGAGAAAACAGGTAAGTTCAGATTTTTCCATTAGTTAAGTAAACGTTTCTTAGTGTAATAGTTAAGTTTTCATGAACGTAGTGTTGGAAATGTATTTGAATATTACTTATTAAAATATTTTTTTTTGATTGTCTGTCAAACATACAAATATTGTACATTTGTTTCTCTTTGATATTTTTTTTTCTAAAACCATTTATGTTCTTTTTAAAACATTGTGAAGAATACTTGTTGAGTAGTCCGAAATGAGAACTTTAGCAGGGCTTCAGAAAACTTGGAAGTAGCCATGAATTAGCTACAGCCCTGTAATAACTTCCACTTGATTGTGGCGTCATCATGTGGTGAGCCGGTAACTTAGACTTGTTATTACTCCGTCTCTTTACCCCCTTTCCTAGCGCACCATAGTAGAGCGCACGTTCAACTCTGAGAAACAGTTATGTTTATAATTAAATCAGTCATCTTGCCGCACGACGCAACACGAGCAAACGGAACCGATTATTGAGCTACTTCGTGTTGAGTCAATAAACTAGCTCCAAAAGGCAGGAGAAAAATTCTAACGGCTTCCTTTCTCTTATAGTACACAGACAAAGTCTTAGGCGCCGTTCACACTAGGGCGATATAAGATAAGCGATATATCGTAAGGAATATATTGCGACGATATTGCCAGGAAGGTTCATGACAGCGGGCGGTAAATCGGCGCGACCTGGGCGATAAAAATGTGGTGGGAACACAATTCTGACTACTTCAGTTACAAAAATGAGCTCAAGTGAGGAAGATGTTATAGTGGCTTATTGGTTCAGGCGTAGAATGAGAAGAAAAAGAAAATACTGGGTACATCTCTACAATCTTACCAACGTGCACCATAGCTCGGCTGTTGTTTCTCGAGAGCTGTCTCAAAATGTCTCAAAATTCAGGGAGTTTTATCGAATGAATCCTGAAAACTTTCATTTTCTGAAAAGCCTAGTGTCACGAACCCTTGAAAAAAAAGATACACACTTCAGGAAGGCTACTTCTCCAGATGGAAAACTTCTGATTACTATAAGGTAAGTAGATATGAATATAAACAGCAGTATTAATACAATTTAGCAGGTTTATTTTCATAATTTGTTACAAAATGGCCCAATCAGTTTCACTTTCTTGCGGCTGTGGGATAATCGAATTGAATTCCGAAATCGTTGCAATATTGCTCATGTGAGACTTAGTTTGTAAGGTTTCATGATGGGATGACGAACTCCATACAGAAGGGCTGGAAGCAACTGAAATACTGGATTCCACTTTCTCTCGTTCGTCCTCCTCTAACTACTTATGTAAGAGAGACATGTTTGTATTTTGAAAGTCGTCTTACCACGCAAGCTAAGGTTTTCCAGATCAGGTACAAGAGAGAGAAGGGAATGCTGTTCAGTATCTCGGTGACTTTCATGTTCGTCCATTCTACAAAAGCATCGTCGACTTGGTCGTTTCCCTTTCGTTTTTTATATGTTTGACTTGAACTGATATTACGAGCGGGTTTTTCGATAAATTGCACGGAAGAAGCTTCACCAGGCATTTCCTCTTCAACAAATGTGTCACTTCCGTCATTTTGATTAGTATCGGACTCCTCCACTGCAGTATCTTGAACGTGAAGATTGCCGGACGTATCTCCTCCTTTCAAATATGGTTGCAGAAAAGCTAAATGCTCAGTCAGATAATAACTTTTCTTTGAATTCTGACTAGCCTCAGACTTTGGTGGTTTCAGCGATCGCACATATGCTGTTCTGATGTTCTTCCACCGTTCTCGACAGTTCTTTTCTGAAACAAAATTAAAAAAGTAGACATCAGTAGGATTTATTTATAACTGTTGCGTATTAAAATGAAACTAAATTAAGTAAAAAATAAATTTTAAATAAATTTACGATTTAAAACTTTCAATTTATTTAATGTATTATTTTTTCAGGTATCTAGTTAATGGAAGCAGTATTAAAGATCTTTCCTTGCAATTTTACAGAGGTAAATCAACTATCAGTTCTATGGTTCATTCGACTTGTGCTGCTATATGGTCCCACTTACAACCGCTCTATATGCCACAACCAACGGAGGAAACTTGGAAGCAAATATCAAAACGTTATTATGAGTTATGGAATTTATCTAACTGTATTGGTTCTCTTCACGGCAAACATTTCCGCATTCAGTGTTCCCGTAATACAGGGTCCACATATTATAATTATAAAGGGTTCTTTTCAATAGTTCTAATGACTTTGTCCGACGCAGATGGAATGTTCACCGCAATAGATGTTGGAGACTATGGACGGAATAGTGACAGTGCTGTGTTTCGCAAATCAACAATCGGAAAATTATTGCAGTATAATAAATTGAAAATACCAGAAGCAACTCACTTGCCAGGCGAGGCAAATGACAATCCTTTTCCGTTCTACTTTGTGGCAGATGAGGCATTCCCTCTTCAGAATCATATAATGCGGCCCATTCCAAAAAGAGTATTAAATGATGCCAGAAGAATATTCAATTTTCGACTTTCAAGAGGCAGAAAAAGTGTGGAATGCAGTTTTGGAATGCTAACGTCAAAATTTTGTCTATTTGACCGACCGATTTATACCAACAGAAGTAATGCTTTGCAGACTATTAAGACAGCCCTATGTTCCACAACATTTTAATAAGTGTTCTGTGGTACCAGCATTATCAGATAACAGTGCATTCAGGGAAAACAACAATTTGAACTCTGCAAACCGCTTAAGAAATAAACTAGGTGAATACTTTCTGAAACCAAGTGTTGCAATCCCTACACAATGGAGATGTGTCAATATAACACTTTGATTACTATTATATATCTGATTAATATAACACTTTGGTTACTTATTGTCTTACATAATAAATAAATAATGTATTTGCCTGTGTCTTTCATTTCTGATGCAATTTCCCTCCATGCGGAGCTCTTCACGTCTGTCTTACTGTATGCGGCAATGGAATAGTTCCAGATGCACTGCTGAGCTTTCACTAATTCAATGAAAGGAAGACAAAGATATATGTCTTCTCTTCTCCCCGTCATGTTCACAGCCCGAAATATCGTACGATACTAATCGCTGAAGCGACCAGCCTGTGGTACTTCGAGAGATATGTCACTTGCGATATGTTGTGCAATCGCGCAACTGTGAACCTATTTTATCGCCTCCCTTTAGATTTCAAGTATCTGTCTGTGCCTGTCGCTTATCGTGTATCGTTTACGATATATCGCTTATCTTATATCGCCCTAGTGTGAACGGCGCCTTACGTTCTTGCAACAAAGAAATTACTATTAAGGCATTTCTTTAAAAGTTTATGTTGTAGTAAAGTTCATAATGTTGTGACGAAATTAATAATGTTAACCATTTGCAAAGTTCCATGTTACTATAATGTAAATATACTGTTGAAGTATGAATGTAAAAAAAAACCTTGAAGTAATGTTGAGGCAACCAAAAGTTGTATTATGCTAAAAATCACATTAAGAATAAAATATTTTGTGTTACTGCGACATTAAAGAAATGTTCAACCAACGCAAGTTTACACTGACTTGGCGTTGTAAAATGGCGGATAGTAGTGAACAGCGATACCCTCATAAAATAAAACCACTGTATTTAAACTTTAAAGCATTGTATGATAACTAAATGTAGCTTATACCAGTCCTCCAAGCCTTGCAAAACAGTTTACGCGTGCCAATTATGCATATATTAAACAGCATAAAGTATTTTCACGTAAGGAAAGAGAACTGCAGTTTGTCGTTACGTTGTACTGAATACCCACAATATGAAACATAGTCAAACATGTTAAGATATATAGGTAACGTATAGTGAAGAACGTCAAGCACTTAAGCCGCGGGTTGGATTCCACTACCAGCAGTAATTTTTTGCCGTTGGCAATATTCATTTTTGTGACAAAACAATTGTAGTTTATTTATTTTACGTAGAAATGTTTTTTTAACAAAGAAAATAAAAGAAAATTCTTAACACAAATGTTAAAATTGATTCTACACAAAATTTGTTTTGCTGAGACATTAACACCACATTAATGTCGACAGAACAGCATGGCGGCAATGTTGTTACAAAAATACTTATATGTTACATACACGTTAATAGCTTTAACAATATATATTACATTAACAGGAACATTAATTACTTATGGTTCACAGATGACAAAAAATTACTGTTGTAGTAACATATTAGTTTTGTCACAATATTAGACTTTTTTCTGTGTATTATTTATATTAACGCTTTCAAGGTGAAGGTATCTTTTTTTTTTATAAAATGAAAATTTTTATTATATAATATCTTTAAATAATAATTTTTATATTAAAGAAAATATGAATAAATCAGGGAGAAAATAGGCGTAGCGGTAATACCCAGTAAGATATAGTTCATGAACTAAATATTATTACAATGAGTGCGCACGAATGTGGTGTGGTGTCCCTTTGGTGTAATTTTTTTTGACTAATTTAAGCTTTGTTTGCATTGGGCGGAGTAATATCATGGAAACAGAACTTTAGCAGGGCTTCAGAACAGTTTGACGACCGTCCATATTGCTACGTGTATCCACGCTAGGAAAGGTACAACACTGTACTGAAGGGAATCTTGAACTGTAGAGTTTTGATTAAATAAACAATTCATTTGAATTGCAGTCATCAGTTATTTGTGCCACCATGGTCATTGTCTGCGCCAAGTTTCATTACATTTCGACGTCAACTGGGTGTAAAAATTGTGTGGAAATGTGTGTCTATTGGCATGCTTCTCAAGCGGATTGTATAGGCAAGTATTTTAGTTTTATGATATAATGTATTTTCAGAAACATAAATTCCAGTATGCAAAGTACGGTTCTTCAAAATATTTCTCTTTCAGTTACGTTCACAGAAAAAAGAAACATAATAGTACTTAAACTTATGACCATTCCTGGAAAATGTCCTTAAGAAGCCCAAATAGTATAAGTACTTATAATTACATTCAATGGTCGAGGTTCTCTGTGACTATGACACTACTTATGGTGATAAAAAGTTCATCTAGTTCCATACTATTATTCTACTTCAGGTAATGCTACCGTCATAAAAAGCATTTCAGACACCTTCAGAACAGCATTCCCTTTGTTACAATGAGTCATTCCCTACACATTCTGCAGTTATTATTTATTTTACTTCGCTTTGAACACACGGGCTTAGGAAGGAAGCACAGTTAACCAATCAAAAAAATTAAAAACTTTACCTCTGCGTATGCCTAAAGAGGTACTCAAATTAAGACCACCGGGAAGACAGTCTTGAGAATCCCACAATCTAACTTACAATTGTATCTTGCTACATTCCAGTTGTTTAGTCACTAAGTGACCATTTTCATTAATCTGTACATTATTTGTACATTACAACATTTTGATCTACAAAGTGATGAACTTGTGAGACACTCATCTATAGTCCATTCACGGTTCTACTTTCATGCTATTCCTCCGCCTCAGGCAAACAAAGCTTAACAGGGTCTATGAAATTACACCAAAAGGTCAGCGCAATATGGTAATATAACATACATATTGAGTTTATAACATTAACATTCATTAAGGCCAAAAGCAAAGTACAACAAACAATATGAATTATAATTACTGCTAATTGAGTTTATTTTGATGGTATCAAAAAGTACTTGTTGCAAAAAGATTGACGGTAATGGCATACAGTATTGCACAATATGGAATATGATTTGTACAAGCATTTTTTTTGTTGAATACTCTTTTAAACAGTTGCACTTTTTGAACCCTTGGTCTCTAATGAACAAGAGTTTGCTAACAATTTCCCCATCACTGACCTCTTCTTTTCCTACTTATTCGATACTGATAAAATTTTCTTTGCACAATGTACATTAGTTCCTAGTGTACAATGACTTCAGTTTGCCAACTTTAGTGCAAAGTTAATAAATTTCATCATCTTGAATATTTATAACTACAGACTTTGCGTCGATTTTTACTCGGTCTACATCAGGTTCCTTGATTATCACATTCTGTTCGATGGAAGGTTTTAGAATTTTGTTACAAAAGGCTATATTCATTTCCTTCGCTTGCATTTCAAGGCCTTCTTTGGCAGCCTTTCGGAACCGCTTCACTTTATCAGTCCTATCGGAAGTTGTTGGCGTCACGTCACTGTCATAGGAGGTACCGGTGTGTCCGCTGTCTCAGTTCGAACTAATGTCAAAAGCTGCTTCTCTGCTACTCCGTCACCCACTTCATCTGAATTTTCTCTCAGTACTTTGTAGCTGCGTTCCTGCTGGCCCATTCGTTGATTCATTAGCATCAATGCCTTGACCATTTTATTCTCTTTCATCTGAGTCAGTCGTGCCACCATCTCCAGCATTTAACATTTTTTCCAAATCCTGTTCAGTGTCTATGTTGTTTACTAATTCTCGTGGAACAGCTCAGCTGGAAAAGCCTATTTTCATTTGAACACCAAAAATATCTTCATATGGCGAAAATTTGATCCCTCCATGATAACCCATATTCTTCATTGCTTGCACAAACGTCAAGCCTTCAGACCATTTGGTATATTTGTTAGTTTCCATCCAAGTTGATTACATATTTTCAACTTCCTGGTCTGAACGTTCGACAGATCCCTGAGACTGGCTGTGCCTCGGTTTTCTATGGACTATCTTCACATCAGTCCACATGGCACATAAACTTTGTATAATATAACTATGGAACTCTCTGCCATTATCAGAATGGAATATATTAGGTACGTCAAAAGGGGTGAAATACCTAGAAGATGGTACACAAGTTCCTCAGCTCTTGTAGAACTTAGTGCTCGAAGGAGAACCAATTTTGTCAAATGATCCTGGCATACCAATATGCACTTCGACATATCGTCTGGGTTGGCTTGCATAGCAATTAGGTCAATTTGGCATCGTGAAATCATTTCGTTGTGTAGGATGGGTCTCACTACAACACGCATCTTCTATGTTTTTTGTTTCTTTTGACATGGTTCACATAACATCAAGTAAGTAACGACTGGTTCAACAGTCACGTTGCTATACTTGCGATTCAGTTTCATAATAATCCCAGTTTTACTACCATGACCAATAACAACGCTGTAGACATAAAACACAATACTTCTTTTTTTTCAACACGCATTGGTGCCATGAGTTTTTCTTCACCTCCGATTTTGAGAACATCATACCGCTTCAAGCGTCTATAGAGAATGGATTTTCAACTGGTCACGCTTTTTGCATTTTTCACTTCACTTAACATAGTATTATATTGTTCCTCAGTTAAATAAAAATAATTTTCTTATTATTTTTTACTGATTCACTTAAAAATTTATAAAATCTATTACGCATGACATCACTCATTTTGATGCACTAGAAATAAGCCAAAAAACACAATTTACGATTTCCAAATATTAACATGTGAACTTGAGCGGCAATTGATAGAAACTAAGCCTCGGCAGAGGAACACGAACAAAGACTAGGCTTCAAGCAGGTTTGAACCTGCACCACTGAGGCAAGCTGGAATGTTATTTCAATTTTTACCGGCTCGCACAGGTAAATCCTGACATTTGTCAACACACCTACGCAAAAATACGAAATTTTAAAATTTCGTAGTAGATTTCGAGCTTTTACCGATCAACAACGGCAAATGTTAGGATATACTGGTAAAACCTAAGATTTTCCCTACTTCGCACTTTTACCTAACACATATGTGTGTGTGTGTGTGTTTGCTTGATATTTTCTGTGCCACGTAAGATAATTTTACTGCTGAGTGCGTCTATACGTATTGTATTACATTAAAATAGAAATACAAATACTTATAAATAGTAATACAAATACATATAAACAGTAATACATTATAAAATAGTAATTACACATAAATTGTGTACAATTTTCGTAATTATTACCATAGAGTTGTCACAAGAATTTCCCACATATTATACACTGTAGTAACGGAATTAATGAAGATTTTCATGTTTTTATCTTGTGTTGCAGGCAGCACAAAACCAGCGAGGTTAGCAGCCGAACTCAGCGGTGAGTACAGCTCGTCGACCGGGTAATATTTGATGCATCTAAAACATGGAATCAAACCTTTCATCTTGATAAACGAAGGAATGTTCTCATCCTTTAAACATAAGCCAGTGTAGCTCATACTGAACTAAATGTAGCTTGCTGTTTAATTAACCTTTTCCATTAAAATGACGTCATGTGCAATCTTTATGATTACTACTCTTCACTTCTATATTTAATATATGAATACAGATAAAATGTGGCATCGTTAATAGTTATTAAGAGATCATCGCATTTGGCAGCTGAGTTCAGTTTTGCAATAGGAAATGTTTTAAAACTGCAATATGAGGATGGCTGTGACACACCCGAATAAGAGTAAATATAACAGTATCATTTAGCATTTTTGGAATTAAAAGGGCCAAAAAGTATAAAAAGCCAACTCATTTGCTTCCTTTTAATCAATGCGAACCCTTCTGTGACATTTACAAATTTAACTATAACAGTGTGTTGATTACGAGAAAATACCGCAAGTCAGTTCCTAATGTAATATACATAAAAATAACACATTTTATGGGGGCCGCGGTGGTGTAACGGCTAAAGCGTTCGCCTCCCTCCAAGGTGAAATGGGTTTTATTCCCAGCGGGATAGCTCCCGGTTTTTCGCACGTGGGAATCGTGACCGACGATGCCGCTAGTCGGCGAGTTTTCTCAGGGATCTCCTGCTTCCCCCACCCTTGCAATCCGCCACTACTCTATTCTCACCTCATTTCACCCTCATCGGATCTCAATATCTCGTTGTTTAAGAGCCGCCCAAAACTCTCCACTCCACTCTAAATGTGCCAGGCATTAACATTGTTAGAATATATGACATCAAGGGCAGAATATATATATTTATATATATATATATATATATATATATATTCGTTTTCAAAGAAACGCGCTGCACTATAGATTATACCCTGCTCACAGTCTCGTTGTATTATCCCTACTAGAAAATTTGAACCTAGAGGATGACGCAAGAGAGTATACATGGTGGAATGACGTGTGTATATATTGTGAACGGGAGGGCCTCGAGTAAATAATTAATTCTCTGCCACCACACTGCTAAAGTGTAAAAGTCGATGGTGAAATTTCTAATCTTGCCTAGTCTGGAAATGCCAAATTTGGAATTTCAGTAACTTTCGTAGCCTTGAGCTTGGGTTTCTCAAGCTGCCAAATACGTGTGACAATATACGGCCGTGTGTTTTCCAAGGTTTTTGGTAGAAATGTAGCCGTTTCTGGAATTTCCGGAATATACCGTATTGCACTTATGAACCCGTCTCACACAGGGAGGGAATAAAAGTGATTCAACCACATAGTTGGATTAGTAATCGTATAGGAAGGGCACGAAATCACGACACTCCTCTAAATTTACCAGATGTAGGAAGTAACACGTATGTGTAACAATATCTTATACACAACCATATTTACAGTTTACATCAATACTTAGTAACGACACAAATTTAATTGTTTAAACAGGCGGTATGAACCTCATCACTTTCCTAGAAAGGAATTATAAACTGTCAAGCTTTGTGCGATATTTTCGCAACTTTGCTGGGGGTAAACCAGCTGAAAGTACGCGTCACTGCCTCTTGGAAGTCACCAACCGTACGTGAAGATGTAAAAGTATTTGTGCCCATCCTGTACGCGAGTTCTGCTGACGTCAGTACATGTAACACCTGAAAAAATTCCGTGCATATTTTCTGTACAAACAATATTTAAAATAAGTATACTGCCAATTCATACTGAAATTAGTGTCTTCGAGACTGCTGGGTGCGTAACCCGTTGAACGGACATTGTTTGTCCGTTCGTTACTGTCTTTTAAACTAATTCCAGGATTTACCCATATTTGGAAAAAAAAAAACATATTGCTATCGGTCAATTGTCCATTATCACAATTTCCTTCATGGAAACTATATTCTTCACTCACTGAACGATTTTTGTTTATCGTATAATTTATTTCTCAAAGAATCTTTCGAAGACCACGAAATAAGTCATTTGCTTTTCTGTTGTATTGCGTTGTTGTTCTGTGCAACTGCAAAATGATAACCACCGAGATGACCATCAGCAAAAACTTCTAGGATATTCCTCCGCCTCGTGCAAACAAAGCTTAACTAACCCTAGAAAATTACACCAATGGGACAACGCACCACATTCGTGCGAACCCAGTTTAATGACATTTCGCATGAAAACTATTTCTTGCTAATCGCTACTAACACACTTACTTTCTCTGGTTTTATTCATAGTAAAAACGAATTAAATACTATACTTTTTAAATAACATGTAAGTTAAATATGAGTAAAAAATAAGATACTTTTACATTACCAGAGGTACAGAACGTTTGGGATACACGGCATATTTAGGAAACAACCTATTTGGTTGTAGATTTATTTTCTTGCTTGAAGATAATGTAAGTTAATCAAGGCACGAATTATGAGATAAATTTAACAAATCTTAACCACAAACCTTTCGAGAATGTATTGATTGGTTTACTACGAAATGAAAGCCCATTTGAAGAAAACTTCCATAAAGCTTTATTAACTTACAATTTTTTTTTCACAGCTGTGTGTGGGAGTACTTGCCGACGTAGCTTCTACCTAAATATTCTGATTGTGCCTCCGTCACGAGAAAAGAATGCGTGATTAATATACTTAGCGTTTTTCTAAGACTGCNATGTAAGTTAATCAAGGCACGAATTATGAGATAAATTTAACAAATCTTAACCACAAACCTTTCGAGAATGTATTGGTTTACTACGAAATGAAAGCCCATTTGAAGAAAACTTCCATAAAGCTTTATTAACTTACCATTTTTTTTTCACAGCTGTGTGTGGGAGTACTTGCCGACGTAGCTTCTGCCTAAATATTCTGATTGTGCCTCCGTCACGAGAAAAGAATGCGTGATTAATATACTTAGCGTTTTTCTAAGACTGCNCCTAAATATTCTGATTGTGCCTCCGTCACGAGAAAAGAATGCGTGATTAATATACTTAGCGTTTTTCTAAGACTGCACACTGCATGGAAAACTCGTTGAAAAACATGAAGTAGAAAATATTAAAAGAATTAAAAAATTAAGTAATTTTTAGTTACACATGCCATTTCAATAACTCGTTTACCTGATGTAACACTCAACATATAATTAGTTTCGCCCGAATTTGTAAACTATGGAATAATTTATTAATATAAATACTTTAAGCGGAAACAAAATATGCCAATGTCATAGTGTGTAAATTTTATGCACCTCTTGGTTCGCGATCTTTATTACATTATCGGTGTGTAGTTTGGATACAATTTTAGCAAAGGAATGGCAGCGGAAGTTAATTTTTAAAATACCTCTCTTTAAAATAACACCTTTAAAATAGAATAACTCTTTAAAATAAAATTTAAATTAAAAAATAAATAACTACATCCTTTTACTCCCATTCATTTCTGGATATGTTAATTTATTGCTTGAGTATTGTTCTAATTTATAGGAATAACCTTGAAAATATTTTTAGCAAAAATTCGATAAAGTGACTTCGAAATCTGTTGTATTAACCGGACAGGGACCTGTGTTATCTGTTTTGCATAAAGGAAAATAATTGCAAACAAATTATTCCAACGCAAAAACCACTTTAAAAAAATCTCACCATTTTTTACCTGTGTAATGTTTAGCAGCGTTCAAATTTATAACTCACACAGGCCTCATTTAATATAATGGGTTTGTTATCTTCATCAAGTGGCGTAGTACATATTTTTAATTTGTTTGGAAACTCTAGCTCTTTAAAGACTGAATAGTTCCCACACACCTGTTTTGGTAAAGGTCTCGTAAAACCTGTTTTATTTCTGCTTAGTATTTCAGTGTGTCACCGCTGCAGGCAAAAATGCATTTTATAGTCCAGGAATTCGGCTGGGAAACACGCCAACAGAAAACTGTCTGTAATTAAATAATTGTCATAAAACTTGCGTCAAGTGAAGTGCATTCCTCGGAATAACAACACCGGCAAGTTGCGTCCGCCGAGACAGGGTCAGCATGGACAAAACGAAATGAAAGTGGTGCCAGCTGAATAGTTCGGTAGGCAGAAGGAAAATGGCGATTCCTGTTTAAAAAATAAGAGAAGGTTGCTTATGCTTGATGTCCAGGTCTTGATACAGTACCTGGTTAACACGACCTCACTTCCAAGCCTAACCCTGTGATGACCCTAGTAGGTCTACAAAGTTCTTGATGAGCTCCTTCGGCTACGGGGCGTTCCTCGGGCGGTCACCCACCCAAGTACTGATACCGCCATACACTGTTAAACCACGGTGATTAGAATATCGCCAGGTTATCAGGGCGGTATCGCCGTCGGCTATGGCGATTCCTTTGATGTGTGCGTACTCCTTCAAGATTGGCTGCGCGAGACCCTTGGAACGGACCATGTGTATGATTGGATAATGCGTCCTGCGGAAGATTCCCTATTGGCAGGGTTGCCGGCTTGCAAGCAAGTTACCAGGTGCTAATTGGCGAACGGCGTTAGTAGCTATAAAATGTATCTTCACCCGGATGGCTGCTAGCTGTGGTCGGACTCGCGGCCATCTTGCTTGATGTCACGCCGAAATCTCCTGCTCCGTCAATCCTCGCCCAAGGCAGTCATTTTAGAATTTTCCTTTTAATCTCTTCGTGCTCTTGCATTCCTCTTCTTTTTGTCATTATTATTATATTATGCTCTGGCATTTGTTCCGGTCGCTCTTTCTCTCCCACGCGCGCCCTCTCTCTCTCTTGTTCGTTCTAAGCCTTGGGGTTTACTCATATTCCTTCCAGACTCCTCTATTTTCTCTCTTGTCTCCCACCCCTTTCCTCCCTCTCTTGATTTTCGCATCCTCCATCACCATGAACATCGTCTGCTGTAGGCAGCCATCTTTGATTCCCACACCCGCCCCCAGAGTGCGTGAAAATCCTGTGCCTGCCACCAGGGTTTGGGAGGTTCGACCGTTCGCAGCTAGGGACGCTGGTATCGATGCAGAGGCGCGCTAATATCGGGGAGTGGAATTGAAGTGGTGGCTGCCAGAAGTGCTGAGGAAGTATTTAGTGAACTCAAAAAATGCAGGAGGTGTGCGGTTTCGATCGGACCACCCTTCGGTCGTCAGTGTAGCGTCTTGACCGCAAGACCAGCGTGATATTCAGGCTCTAAGGATGTTAAATGTCGAATACGTGTATAGTTATTACAGCACCAACTTATATATATATATAATCATTGTGCGGTTAGAAGAAGAAGTACTCTCATGGTCCGACGCACACTACAAATAATAAGCAACCACATAAAAATGAATGCGAGTATGGCGAAATAATAAATATAACCCAACACGGGTCCTGTGTGTCCGAGCAATAATAATAACATAAATAAATAACTATTAAAATTAACGTTAAAGATGCCAACCTCAAAGTTTACACACACGCAACATGCTGCGCGCGCGTCCTATGCAATAATAATAACAATGGAAATAAATGGCTATATTAAAAAATTTGCATTGAAGACGCCCACCTATGGTGAAACAGACTATACACACAGGCAACACCGCATGCGCGCACGTCCGTGCCGCCGCTAAGGGCAAAACAGAGTATACACTACCTTGCGCCGCGGATCACTCGCCTTCACACTTTACCATCCGCATGGCCATCCGGCCATGTACACGGCTCCTGGACTTGGGACCGGGGCTGTACACTACACCAGCAAACACCACCACGATTATTCGTTACCCAAACATATGTGCATGACTGCATAATGATAAACCTCCGTGTCGTCGCAAGAATAGTGTACACGTGATTTACAAGTCGCTGAAAAGGAAATCTTCCCACCTAAACAAATTCAAAGCCTACAAAGAAACGCAGAGAAAGATGCCAGCGACAGAGGAAGAGTACAGTAGTGGTGTAGATTAAGAGGAAAGGGGGGGACTGTGCTGAAAATAAGATTAAATGCAAGTACGATTCGACCAGTAGTTACTGCAGTACTACTGTGATACGAATACCATTTCACAATCTCAACCTCGGCTAGGATAAGAGTTGAGTCTTCCAGGAATTGGCTATAAACCCCAGGTCGGAGACCCAACTTAGATGTCAAATCCTGTGCACAATGACATGCATGAGTGATTGTGTAATGTGAAACAGTACACACATCACGACATACCGGTAACACACCTAACAATATCAGGATACCTCTTGCACAGGCTAGAGCGTGCCACCATTCAACAGCACCAACATCCACCAACACCAACACTCCTGGCAAGATGAATACGGCTCTTGCATGTGCTAAAGAATACTGCTGAAAAAAAAACACATAATTGGAACAGTGTAAACATATGCACATGAGTGATTGCATAGGTCAGAGCATACCACCAGTCAACACCAAAAACATCATACCTGACAAGATGAATATGACTCGTGCAGACCTATATTATGCTGCTGAAAAAAAACCTAAATAGAATAGATTATAATCCCACACACATATCATTCGTTGTGGGAGAGAGAAATGTAAATGCTTTATTTTTCACAAGCCCGGGACGAGGAAATGCCTCCTATGCATTTCGACCCTATTCGCTCTCCCGGGTCAGACACATATGTGATGCATGCCTTGTCCCAGAGGTGCATGTGTACAACATCATCATAATTCATCATAACTATAAGGGCTGGTATGAATGCCATTGTCCAGTATTTTGCGTTTGTCGTCCATCCATGTGAGTGCCAGTTTATTGGAACATAGAGTATATACATCGGGATGGTGCGACCGAATATTATGCACAATTACTCTCAGTACTTGCTTGATCTCCAGTACATTCTTATAATATTCAAACATCATATGATTCTGAACTACGCATTTTTGGATTCCCTTGGCCCGTTTAACATCATTGCTAGTGCACTGGTACATGTAGAGCTTGGCACTTAGCCCAAAAAATTATATCATATCGTCCCCACTGCACTCATCCTAAAATTTACCAATCACCTTTTGTTTGTTGGCGAATAACACAGATAAGCAAGTGGGTAGGTACTCGTGTCGAACTCGGACATGAGTGTCAGGTCTGAGGCAATGTCCCTGTAGAAAAGTCTGTCCCTATCTGTACCACGAACCAATCCGTTTCCATATAGATCAACTTCGGTTTATTACCATACCTAGACTGCATGACATCGTAATGAAACCTGTACATGAGGGTTTTTGATAGGTCGAGTACTCCAAGTCCTGCATAAATAGGTTCATAGAATAGGACATTTTCACGCTCCAATTTAACAAGAGATAGTGTTTCATTGTAAATTGTTGGAGATTTCAATGAGGGTTTAGTAATAAGTTTCTTGGCACGTTTGCAGCTGTCTTGCACATTTATGTATTCAGTGCTATGTAGGGCTGCAGCCATGCCTTTTGATTGAACTGCAGCACTCGATGCATTTTCGTGAGCTGTAACACATGACCGATCGCCTGCTTTGAAGTAATGTAATGTAAGACATAAATTGATTTATTATCAAGCGTGGTAAATCAGTTTCTTCTGTTTGGACCTGGGAGGGCACTCGTTCATAGCCAGGAATGGGAGGTCCTTGTGAGTATCGTGTAGTTCGGCAGGGTAATCAACATCCACCTCCAGTATGTAGCCCACATCGTTATACACTGCCGGTCTTTGTAATCGTACCTAGGAATTTCAAATATGAATTACAAACATGGTATTTATATCTTGGTTTTGTGCCTGATTCGCATCTCGGACGAGGGTACATACGAACCTGGCAGATAGTGCGTGTTTGTATGAATTTCCGCCTTGGTGATCGCATCTTCGAAGCCCACTGGAATGGCTACGCTTAATATTTTAAATTCCACATTTGTTGACTGTTAGTCCTAATCTTCTAAGAAAACATTTTCAGATGTTGGCATGCTGGTTGATCGCCTTGTACTGACCTCTGGTTTGGTACTGTAAGCTGTTTTTATTACGTTAGTACTAGCTCGCTTAAATTTCAGACCCATCTTTGCGTAAATGTAGGCGTATTGATATTTCCGAGGTGAGAAAATTATTCAAAGGACTGTCTTGGTCTACTATATAGAAGACCACTTCCTGTACACTCTCCGCCACGAACCGGAACATAAATGGGCATCTTTGGTACATCCACCAGCTTAAAGTCTGGCAACATGAATGCGATATCTGCTAAGACGAACGCTCAGATTCGTACAGTGACTGATGATGTGAGCAAAATAACTGCTTTAGGAGGGAAGCTCACTGCTGTGGAGACGATGCGTGATGCCTTAGGAGAGCGAGTTGTCAACAGGGTTCTTACTGACCTGGATAAAAAACTAGGCTAGCACCCTAATGTGACGACTGAGGGTGCGGGCACGCTGACTACTTTAAGTAAGAAGCTAGAAGCGGTGGACTACATGGTATCGAAACTCGATGCTGTCGGTACGATATCTTATAAAAAATAGATGCTCAAATTCGTACATTGACTAATAGTGTGCACAAACTATCTGCTTTAGGAGCTAAGCGCGTGGCTGTGGAAATGAAGCTCGATGCTGTAGAAGAGCGAGTAGACAACAGGGTTCTTACTGCCTTGTCTACTAAACTAGAAACACTGCTTAATGTGGCAACCGAGGGTGCGAGCAAGCTGGCTGCTTTAAGTAGGAAACTAGAGTCTGTGGCCAAAATGGAATCGAAACTCGGTGCTGTCGAGGAGCGAATAGCTAACAGAGCTCTTAATGGCATGTCTGCTAAACTAGATACACAAGCCCAGCCAGAGGTTTAAGTGTGATGCTCGTGGATGTGGGAGACCTTATATGCCATGAGATTGTTCATGTCCTATCTGACTTGCATTTAAATAATGCACAATACAGACATTGCTAGCACATGTGAGATGCCGTCGTTCAGCATATCTCCAAGTCGGAAAACAATATCACAAAGCTGATCACATAGACACATCGAGTCACAGCCTAAATACATACTATAGCCATTCTGCTTCCACTTTTAGTACGTTGACTGCCACCGCAGAGAAAATTTACATCGCATAATCGAAAGTGTGTGCAATAAGTATTTACTGGCTAAGCACTTCCATGCATGGAGTGCGATGCTATTTTGGAAGAGACCTTCTGGCTGATAACATCATATTTAGATATGAAGACTGAACCAGACATTGAACCCATGACTGGAAGGAGGCGCAAGTTACTTCCAGAAGATACTGTCACTGATGAAGAAGATGATTTGCCTTTAGCAGCATTGAAGCATAAAAAATGCATGCCTAACTTGCACAACATGGCCATTCGCAATTACCTGTCATCGTACACAACAAGGTTTAATGATGGAACATATGGTGTTTATAAGCCTAATAAGAAATAATTTTTGTGCAAAAAACACATTTTTTCTTTCTAACTATTTTATACAGATTGGTGACGAAGCAAAAAGGCATCTCCAGGCCTCTATGAATTGCTGTTTAAATGCAAGCTCAGAGAGTACTCGCACGAATCATTTCGCTAGTACAAGCACTTACTTAGCCTCATGAGTGCACATTTGTCAGACTATGTATCCTCCAGTTATGCTTATAAGGACAAGCAACACCTAAAGTTTGCCATTATCGCTCATCTGTTCCCTGATGTAGACTTGGCACTTGGCTCAGTTCTGACTTTGAAGCTGGATGGGGGCAACCAACTTGAATATGCATTCTAGGACGATGTCAATGAGCTTTTATCACATATACGACTGCTAATTGCATCTCAGAAAGCTGCCAATAAATCCCACACGAACAAGATTGTGAATATTTTAGAAGAATTGCATGAAGGTGGTTATATATACAAAAAAATGTCATGCGGTCAAATTGCTATCGAGCTCCATCGGCCTGAGTACCGTAATTACCCCAAGCTTAAAGTATTCAACTTTGGGCTGAGAGATCTATACCAGGCTGACCTAGTTGAAATAATCCCATATGCGACTGTTAATGAGGGTTTCAGATATAGATTAATTGTCATATATTTTTTCAGAAACTATGCTTGGGCGATTCTGGTTTTCTGGAAATGTGGCCTCGATATGAGTGATGCTATGAAGACTTTTTTGCAGAACAAGGGATCTCGTAAAAATTTGCAAACCGATCTTGGCAGAGAATTCTGCAATCCTGCCTTCCATTCGCTAATGGCTGCAAATAAAATTAATCACTATAGTACCCACAGTGGCATGAAAGCTTCCATTGTGAAATGGTTTAACCATATTCTGAATACTAAAATGTGGCAAGAGTTTTCGTCTCGGGGAAGTTGAAAATGGCTAGTCATGTTGCCCTATTACAATCGACTAGCTCACCATACTATAAGCATGCATCCAGTGGACATCCGGAATAATTATTTGCTGGAGACTGTGTTCAAAGATGAGAGGAAATTGGACACATAACAAGCCTAAGGCCAAGGTTGGAGAATATGCCAGAATATCGCAAGTGAAGGGGTCATTTACATAATCTTACACACCGAACTGAAGCACTGAAGTCTAAAGAATTGTCAAGATTCGTCATTACAAGTCAATGACCTAATATCTTGCGGACATGGTGGGAACATAAATCCAAGGTTCGTTATATGAACAGGAAATCCTACTTACCAAATTCCCCGGCATTTATTTGGTTGATAAAGTTCTTCGACAATTGGGCAATCGCCTTTTTGTAAAATGGCTGTGTTTTGATTCGCATCACAGCAGCTGGATAAAATGCTCATCGCTTACCGATGGGTAATTGTATTTAACATTGCAAGATGTTTGATTGAACCTGTATTTGCCACCGACAAATGAATATTTTTGAAGTATAAATAAATTCATTCCTACAAATATATGTACTTGTGTGGTGTAATTTATTCCTAATCTGTGTTTCCTTATTACCTCATGCTCCCATCCTTCTCCATCTGTGTTATATGATTATGATCGTGTTTATTTATTTCCAGACTAGTTATACTGTGGACTGGTACTGTACATGGGCGGACATTAATAATGGCCTCGCACCGGTGATTATTTTCGGCTGGGCACTCAGCATGCTCTCACAGATTGGGCACTTGTTAACATTCCTGCTTATCTGATGGCGATAGTTGATAATGACCACCTGCTTCTTACCTGTTCCCACACCGAAGCCTGCAGTTGTTAATGACTTCTCGGAGGATTTGAGATTGTGCCATATTTTTGACTTGTAATACTGTGCTGTGTATGTTATTGTCTTCTCAGGAATGTTTCTTTGTTTTCATGCCAGTTCTCCCAACATGCATGCATTCATTTAATTTGACTGCTTTTTAAAATTTCTAATGGCTTGTTGGCTACATTGGGTCTGTAGGTTATTGATGTTAATGGCCTTCCAGAAGATGTAGATTGGGGAATATTTCTGACTTGTATTATGGTGGCGGCATAACGCTCGTTAATGATTATGGAGACTGGTTGGATGCTGCAGGTGTTCTCAAGAGCGTTGTTAAATATTCAGTGTTGTATGTAACATAAAATTCATGACAGTTAGAGCCGGCAGTCAACCAGCATGCACATGGATACCTGTCCGCCCACACCATTAATTTTTTGTTTATTACCTCTCTGGGTTGGTTGTCATACCTTCCCACAAGGGCATTACTTCTGGCAGCAACATTTTATGGCAGTTGGCCATGTGGTGTGTACTGCTTACTATTCATGTCGATGGCCTTTCGATTGCATCGAGCATTCTTAATTGGCTCTATGTTAGACGGGTCACGGACGGCGACTTACGGCCTTTTCTCACACACCATCGTCCCTTAGGTTTCGACTTATTCATTGCCATCTTCTAATGGCACTTTTTCATGACGAGGTCTCCACTTATTCATTGGTGGTCGTTTTGCTCTTGTCTGATAGGGAAGGGCCTAATACTTTGTATTCTTGGAATTGGGCTAATGACCACATGGCCATGCAGCACGTTGAGTTTTCATATACTCTGATATTTTTGTCGTTAATTTTTTAATATGTTCATTTATTTTTGTTGGTATTATTGCTTGAGCGTATGAGCCTCGTGCTTGGTTTTATATATATATATATATACATATTCGCTACATTCGCATTCTTATTTTAGGTTTTCGTTATTATCTGGGGAGTGCTTCGTTCGATGCGAGTATTTATTCGCTTAACCTCACAATGTCGATATATATATATATATATATATATATATATATATATATATATATGAAAACATCATTAAAAAAAACATTTCATCCCTACTATGAAAATTTAACCACACACACACACACACA
>NQII01005516.1:75450-121344 GCA_002778355.1 Clitarchus hookeri
AAATCTTATTTAAGCAATAAAAAGCGAGATATTCGCGAAAAACCGATTTTTATGACCTTTGACCTTCAATATCTTAAGACGCGGACACGATAACATTGGTGACTTTTGAGACAACATTAAGAACGACAAAACAAAGGCTTATACCAATTTACAGTTTATTATCTTTCATTCCGAGGTGAAACCCCTAATATGACTGGGCTAGAAGGCAGGCGTGGTAATAGCACACTCTGGTGAAAGGTGCGGGAATCATAGATGGCTGCCTACAGCAGATGACAGGCGGCAGGAATTAAAGATGGCTGCCTACAGCAGATGACATCGACGTTGATGGATGATGCGAAAAACAAGTTAGGAAGAAAAGGTGTGGGAGATGGGAGGGAAAATAAATGAGTGTGGAAGGAATATGAGAAAACCCCAAGGCATATAATGGACGATAGAGAGAACAGGTGTGGGAGAGAGAGCAATAGGAAGGAAAACCAGAGCATGAGACAAAAATGAATACAAGAGCATGAAGAGATTGGATGGAATGATAGGTCAGAGGGAAAAGGGCAAATCCGAGGGGAAAAGGGAATTACAATATGGCTGCTATTGACGAGGAATAACAGAGCAGTAGGTTTCAGCATGATGCAAACCAAGATGGCCACCATCTCGTCCGAACGTCCGCAGCCAGCAGCAATCCAGGTGAACATAAATTTTATAGCTACTGGCATTCCGATATGTTGCTGGCTAGCAACGCCATTTTGCTGATGGGTGTAGTTGACGTTCATGTTACAAGCGGCTGTTTCGCTTCTGGTGCCAAGAAGATCCGGCGACCCTGCCCTCACGACAGACTAGTCTTTTCTGCCGGCCTGTCCGGAGAGTATATAGCCTGAAGAGGGAATGGAGAACTGACGATGATAGAGGAGGGGGGGGGGGTAAATTTGAAGAACTCAGAGGAAACCCACACACTAAGTTGTCAGTCACCATAATGTTAGCCATCCGGAAAATCTTGGCTCCCCCAAGGACCTCAACATTGGTACGCCAATGACTCAAACATTGACAAAGCTCAATTTTTTTTCTCGCTGGAATAAAGCGATGAAGTGATAGAGCTAACGAAATAATTGTTGACAACTATTTAAGTTTACACAAGTTAATACTCAGAGGTGGCACAGAGNAAGTGATAGAGCTAACGAAATAATTGTTGACAACTATTTAAGTTTACACAAGTTAATACTCAGAGGTGGCACAGAGTCGCTTACACATGTGCACAAGGCAAAACAATATGCTATTATATACGTGGAATTCTGTACGTTGTTTCAGGCTTCAAAAACATTCACGATGTCTTTTTTTTTATTACTGGTCAGGGTACATACACTCCGTAAAACGAGAACCTTAATATGTTGCTGCAGGCATGCAGGTGAAGAAGCGTACCTCGGAGGAGATCAAGGTGNCTCCGTAAAACGAGAACCTTAATATGTTGCTGCAGGCATGCAGGTGAAGAAGCGTACCTCGGAGGAGATCAAGGTGGACCTGACGCCGGTGTTCGGCGGGGTGAGAGACAACCGCTACTTCAACTACTACATCCGACTCGTCCGCAAGCAGCCGTTAGGTTAGGTTAAGGTTTATTCTACTCAGGTTGGGAAGCTGAATGCTTTTAGTTTGGCAACTAAAGTTTTTCGCTTCCAGGTAAGCGCTAGTGTTGCATTGTGTCCAGATTTTTTCTATTTTCTACATTTAAAAACAAAATAATTGCAATAATCATAAGTCAAATATAAAATAACAACTTAACTAAGTGAAATCCTCGTTTTTTATTATTAACATAACTTAACATTTTAGTTAAAATTGAACTCTTTGGAACACTAGCGCTTACCTAGCAGCGGAAATTTTCCCTATGCCAAATTCTCCCGTCAGAAAAGTGATTTTGTTCCTAACTTGAGAACAATTAACCTTAATTAGGTTAAGTTATAAATTGGTTAAGGTTAGAGGTTATATTAAGTTAGCTTAGCTTAGGTTAGGTTAAGTTAGGTTTGGTTAAGTTAGGTTAGGTGGGGTACACAATCAATTTAACAAACATACCACTAACACCAGTTAAATAAATAAACAACAAATACTTTCGGTTATTTTTCCATATATTCATCCTTTAAGAACTGTTACAGTCATACAAAGGCTTATACATTTATCAGGTTGAGTATTCTCGCCGGCGGACCTGACAACTCGTCTTGATGTTGAACAGTTCCTCCCTACTCTAGACTTTTTCACTCCCTCTCCTATAGTAAAGTTCAAATGAGAAAACAACTTCACGTAGCCTAGGGGGAAGGAACGTACGGGAGGCAGTGTAGGGGAGGGCTCTCCCAAACGCTCACCGCTGTATGGAGGGAATCCACGTCAGTGCTGGCGGTATGCACACCAAACTGATAACATTCCTCTCTAGCACCGCGCTGTTAAATACCATCGACCCGACTTAGGTTTTTTCGACTGGTTATATGCACGCTCGGAGCAGCACCTCATCCAACTACATTGGGGCGCTGTCACTAAACTCAGGAACCACGCCCCTTCGTGCAGCGGTAATGGACTCTCTTGACTCTCCCGANACATTGGGGCGCTGTCACTAAACTCAGGAACCACGCCCCTTCGTGCAGCGGTAATGGACTCTCTTGACTCTCCCGACGCGTTTTCGACTTCTGCGTACTATTTTCTCATTTGCATTTCACTCTACTCTGATGTTCTCTCATGAATATCAAACTATTGAACATAATGTGATGAAATGTGCGACACTGTTAATTCTACAGAAAAGTGCTGGTAAAAAAAATCTCCAGAACTGTCTGTAAAACGAGACNTGAAATGTGCGACACTGTTAATTCTACAGAAAAGTGCTGGTAAAAAAAATCTCCAGAACTGTCTGTAAAACGAGAAATTCTGCGTGTTTGAAAACGAACTTTCCGTTCATTTCACACAACTTAACTTGAATTTACGGAATCTCTCCGTAATTCTGCTTGTTTTTTCCNATGAAATGTGCGACACTGTTAATTCTACAGAAAAGTGCTGGTAAAAAAAATCTCCAGAACTGTCTGTAAAACGAGACATTCTGCGTGTTTGAAAACGAACTTTCCGTTCATTTCACACAACTTAACTTGAATTTACGGAATCTCTCCGTAATTCTGCTTGTTTTTTCCCTGCCCTACCCTAACTCTAAGTGTTATATGTACGTCCGAGGTAGGGACGGGAGCTAAGTGCGTCTCAAAGCTGAGCCCCTTACGACTACAGGGGAGGGAATCCATGCAAGGGGACATGCATCAGGGCAGAGCGGGATTGAGTAGCCATAACCGCGTTTGGGGCCATAACTACCTCCCTAGGTGTACCTATATTTAACCTATAGCTATGAAGAGAAAAGGAAAAACCTGCATAGGCATCGTAAAAACCCTTAATAGAAACCGTTAATAGAAAATGCTACAGGAGAAAGGCAGGTGGGAACCATGCTCTTTGTTAGTGGAAATATANAAAAATCTCCAGAACTGTCTGTAAAACGAGACATTCTGCGTGTTTGAAAACGAACTTTCCGTTCATTTCACACAACTTAACTTGAATTTACGGAATCTCTCCGTAATTCTGCTTGTTTTTTCCCTGCCCTACCCTAACTCTAAGTGTTATATGTACGTCCGAGGTAGGGACGGGAGCTAAGTGCGTCTCAGGGCTGAGTCCCTTACGCCTACAGGGGAGGGAATCCATGCAAGGGGACATGCATCAGGGCAGAGCGGGATTGAGTAGCCATAACCGTGTTTGGGGCCATAACTACCTCCCTAGGTGTACCTATATTTAACCTATAGCTATGAAGAGAAAAGGAAAAACCTGCATAGGCATCGTAAAAACCCTTAATAGAAACCGTTAATAGAAAATGCTACAGGAGAAAGGCAGGTGGGAACCATGCTCTTTGTTAGTGGAAATAGAAATACTAAGAGAGAGGGGGTGGGATCTAATTTTTCCACTGTAATGGTTGGTGCTGGCTTAACCAGAGCGGAGAAGGGACTCCAATCTGTTGGAGGGGGGTGGGGAGGTGGTCTGGGGCCTTCCCCCTCCCCCAAGTCCCCAGTGTATTCCAGAAAACTTAAAGAAAAAGAAAATTAACAGCTTGTGAGTGTCAGTAATTTTGGATGTTCGTTTTTCTGTATCTTTGGTTTTAAAAGAGACATCACGAAACATTTTTATATTTTATCCTAGAGCGAGATTTGAAACCGAATGAAATTTTTTTATAGACAATGACTCGTACCACTTACCTACAACCTTCTCGTACAAAGTGGTGTATATCTTTGATAATTCTAGAAGAGTCAATTAACTTTTTTAGTTCGCAGCAATTTTTGAGTGTTTTTTTAAGTGTAGCTAACAGTGGTCTGATGGTCGTTTTTTATGTTTGAAGGAATAGGTCTAGGTGGCTTAGATACTCTAACTGCCACGTAAGCGATAACTTTCTGGTTACAGTATGGTGCAGTCCGGTTTACCGGCGGAGTCGCTCCCCGATTTCCGCATGTGGAAATCGTGCCGGACGATACCACTGGTTGGCGGGATTTCTCGGGGATCTCCCGTTTCCCCCGCCCTTTCATTGCAAAACTGCTCCATACTCACCTCATTTCACTCTCATCGGGTCTCAAGACCTCGTCGTTAAGAGCCGCTCAAATCTCTTCGCTCTTCACTCACTCAAACGTAGGCTCGAATTCTGTGCCATCCTTGAATCACGAAGTGATGTAATTTCGGGCTGTTCTAAAAACGAATTGTCACACGCGATTTGAGCCTCGTGCCCAGATTCTATTTGCAACACTCCTATGAAATCGGTTTTCAGGGGCGTGGGAAACCGGGGTATTTACGTATCAAACGGTAGGTTGTTGGTTTGAGACCCATCCCAGGCACGTAGTGTAACACGTTAATAGAGATTGCCGCGTTCAGTTTTTAAATAAAAGTTTGCATTGGGACATGCTGAATGCTACGACGCGACGTAATACAGGGCCATGCTACATAATCATGTTTGTGGTACGATTTATATCAGTCTCGAGCTGCCAAAATGAAATATTTTTTAACACGTGCCAGAACGGTAATTTAACAGGGCACACCACATCTTTAGCTTATTTTATTTTGTTGCCAAGACAAAATAATTTAAGTGAAAATGCCAATGGTTACTTTGCAGATATATTAATAATTAAATTGAAGGAATTAGGATGTTTACATTATTAAGTAAATTTAGAAACAAGGTCATGTTTCCTGCAATATTAGGTACATGTTAAATACATTGTAAGGTTTTGACCATTTGTTTAGAGCTTAGGATGCTTCCCCTGGAGGGATATTTGTTTCGGGTTCAATTCCCGGTTGGGATGTAGATTTTTAATGTATCTAAAAGTCTCCTCCCTGTTTCAAAACTGCGGACTGGGTGTCGCGTCTTTTTAATCTCGCGCTGCGGGATGCGATGGCAAACTGCAGATATCCTCCTACTTACTACGCGTTCCATGAAAGCCTTTGATCAGGGAATTTTATCCTCGGTTACATAAGGCAATCAGACTTCAAAGTCGTCCAGCTGTAATTGGTTGATGTTAGGCGGCAATCCTACAATCTTATTGACGAGAAGTTTGCATAGCAATTTTAGTGCAGAACTGTGCATCAGTGACAGTGGTACCAAACCAAACCTTGAAAGGATGTAAACTTGTTTTTAGAAATTTCAACATTATTTACAGGCCTGTAAGTTCTTAATTTTTAATCTAGCATATCTCTTCGCTCTACGGAGTTTTGTCCGAGCATTGGAAAACGCTGAAAATACACAGAAGTGTTTTGTTGAACTGCGCAATGATAAAATTTTGTAATCTTCTTTCCACTTGAAAAAATATGATTAGAATGCGCGAGCAGAATCAAAACATGTTTTGCGTGCTTTCTGGCCCAAGTTGCAGTTTGGACACGATTTTCCTTACTTATTTCATTGTGTTTTCGTGATGTTATACATTCGGTTCGCTGCACGCCACAACAAGGAACAACTTTGGAGCGTGCTTGCTACGAAAATAACGCCGCATAAACTAACATAAAAAATAACGTAGGAAATTTCTAAATGATAAACAGAGTACAATGCCAGCAGTGGTGACTTGTTTGTTATGTGCTGGCGTCATGGCAGAAACATAACTGAAAATATATTTCCGTGTAGTTAAAGTTTTCGTACACCAAAATGTGCCTAGGAAAGACGATGATTTCTTCATTGTTTTAAATGACACATTCGTTTCAGCGACAAAAAGGAGATTCAAATGCTTATAAGAGTACAATATAACTATGTCTTGTAGTTAGAGTATATTAAGTTTAATTTCTTGGTTGTACTACACCGTAAACCTGAAAAGGTGATAATGAAGCCAAATCAGCGAAAACCGTAGAAAATTGCTTCCCTTGAAATCAGTTGCAGCTTACCGATAGTTACGGTTACTTAGTTGCACCAATTTAAATGTCGCTACACGGATACCTGTGAACAAGTCTGCGACCATAATATTATATTATTTCTAGCGAAATGTACGGCCAAAAGTGTTCTAACGCTGCTAACAGAAATACGACGGCGTGAACCTCATCTTGTCTGCAGCGATACTGCGGTCGAAGATGTGGCGAAATATATCATATAGACGTGAGGACGATATTGGTTTCATACTCCTCGGCTTTGGAGCGATAACTATAGCTATCTGTACGCTGCTGTACAGACGGCAAGCAACGTAACAATGTTGCTTTTGCGCAGGGCTTATTGCTGCAGGCTAATATTAATTTAAGTATGCACATTCGTTACCTATAAAAATTATAAAGGGTAATTGGGAAAATATATTACCACTACCAAAGCCTTTTCGCGTTGGAACATCCTATGCGAAAAAGGCTACATCTTTTTTTTACGAATCGGTTAACTACAGTGAGGAGACAGTGCTAACAGAAAAATTGTTTGATAGGACTAACAAAATACTTGTTTGTACGTGGCGAAAAAAGTGGCTTCTCCTACAAAATATTCTATTAATTAAAAAAATTTTGAAATTAAATATAATTTACTTTGCTGGTCTAACAAACTATACATTCGATTTAACGAAACAATTTGCTGGGTCAAAAGAAACTGCCTGAAAAAAACTCTACATATTTGTTTGGTCATATTACATAAGAAAAGATATTCATTTAATAAAATACTATGTACATAAAGTTTTAAGCTCTGTTGGCGAGCATCATGGATCATATGCATAGTCGTATGTAGTCGAGTGAAACCTGTACTTAAATCATACCTTTTTTTAAATTTTAAGTAAGAGGCCTACATATAACCAAATAAAAACCAACTGTGCTTATGGTCGTGTATTACTCGACTCGCCATACGATGGAGTCACGAGCAAACAGACGTGATTGCAGAACTGCTTGTGCCGGGCGAAGAAAGTATCTGCACAAAGACAGGTAAAGTTGCTGTCGTCTTAATTCCTCCTAGGAGGCCGCGGTGGCGTAGTAGTCAGGCTGCTTGCCTCTATTCAAGACGAACCGGGCTCGATTCCCGGCGGTGTCAACAGTATTTTCTTATGTGGTAAACAAGGTGGACGAGGCAATTGGCAGGCGGATATTCTCGGGGCAATCCCATTCCCCCGCCATTGCATTCCGCTGATGCTCCATTCTTTAGTAGTAATATTTACAATATTTTTGAAAATTGATTTTATGCACATTCATTTCAGCCAGGAAAGTTGTCATTTTCGTAACTTAAAAAAATCGTAAGTAAAGTTAAATATTATTTTTTTTTTTCACATTAGTGGAAACGTTTTCTACATACAGCCGTAGTAATTATTATGCTAGTCTTGACTACTGTTATATTCTGTACCATATAAGAAAACCACTTTTTGACAGCTCGGCGAAAGTAGCGCCACTGTTTACATCTGACTACGTATCCTTCCGTCATCAGCTGGTCCGTCACGTCGGGCCTGTATTTTTTATCAATACGCTATCAGCTAATCCACTTCTCATTGTACTGCAATGCTAAACAAATTTTAAGATATTTTAAGACTGACATCTGTCTAAAAAAATAAGTAGGTTATAAAAGTAAAAATATAAAATGTTGCAAATAATTAAATATTTGCAAACTCTTTTTTAATTTGTCCGATATAGTGAATTTGGGTTCACATTTGCGAGACGGTCTGTTGTATCTATTATCACACTTTGGACGTTATAGCTAATATATTCGAGTTGAAAATATGTGACGTGGAATAATGTTAGAATTGCTTAAAAATATTCACGCGTGTCTCACTTTCTACAGAGACAAGGATATGGGTTTCGAGAGAACAATATTGCGTATACTTTACGTAGACGAACGATTACCGGCCGAATATGAATTACTTGTACACCAAATCGTTGTACATGAAATATATGTTACTTAAAAAATTATACAGAGCTCACGGGAAAATAAAACCATTTGTATATGCGCGTAAATACGTTATTCTAAACAACAAAACTATAATATGTTTCTGGGTGTAGTTCGAAATATGGATAACAGATAGCGTGGAAGGGCGTGTTGTAACAGATGGCGCGCCTATCCCTCACATGATGGCAGCACTTGGTTGGAGAGTCTGGAAACTTGAAAAAGGTTTCGATTTTTTCCTTAAATTTGGATACGGATCGGTTTATTCTGCATCTCATTTTGAACACCTATACATTTCTATTTTATCACGAAGTTTCGTTTCTAAAACTAAAACCTGCTGTTGTATGACCATGTAAAATAAAATGTATTAATTAATCTACAAAATCTTTCTTATCCACGTATTTTCTGCTAGTCTGATGTGCGTCGGCACTGCTCTCAGAACAGCCAATGTAATATTAATTTCTGTTCGTTCGTGCATCAGCTGATACAGGATTTTGAATGGCACGCTGTTTGTTTTGAATACATTACGTTGCCACTCACTGGCTGTCAGAATGTAGCCTTCTTTTATGAAATAAACCATAGTATGGGGATTATGGGGACTTTACATCGGACCTGGTAATGTGGCATCGGAGCTGTTCGCGCTCTGTCATTCCGGCCGGCGGGAACCTTGGATCGAGATGGAATAGACCTTGATCTTTGATCTTGATCTCGGTGACCTTTGACCTTGCACCCCAGTGAAATTTGACCATGGGCATTGTAAACTTCGACTTTGAAAAAAAAAATAGAATGTAAAAAATATTATTTACTATTATTTAAAATTATTAAATATTAATTTTTAAAAAGTTAAATTAAAATATTTATTTAAAAAATTACATTTATGGAGATGCCCCTCAACCCAGTCATCATTCACCCAAACTAATTCTATTGTGTACGGCCAACTTGGTTATTGTTTGTCATTTGTTTATGTGTTCATTGCTGGAGGACGCCATCTTGGTTTTTCTTTTGTCATATGTTTTTACACTGCTGGAGGAAACAATCTTGGAAATTTTGGTTTGTCATTTGTTAACTCATTGCTGGAGGTCCCCCCAGCACCACGCCCAGCAGACGACTGACCCCCTCCACTCCCCCTTCCAATATATGTAATTGCTCCATCAATGTTTCTCATTTGCTAATGGCCCGGCCCCCACCTCTACATTCCAATATATTTAATTGCTTTACCACTGTTTTTCATTGGCTAATTGCCCCACCCCTACCACTCCCTTCCAAAATATTTAATTGCTCCACCAACGTTTCTCATTGTCTAATCGCCCCACCACCAACACCAATTACTCACCTTCGTTCAACCAATTGGCGGCTGGTCTCCATCCCCACCACCACTCACCTATACTCATTCCGCCATTTTGGTTTTTTGTTCATTATTTGCCTATTTGTTAAACACCTAGGTGGCGCTAGTGTATTGATTACCGATTTCGTCACCAGACGATCTGCCTGTTTAGCCATTAGGCTGCAACCATATTTGTTTAAGATTTTAACTTATTAGTGGTGATGTCGGTGCCCTGCATATTGGATTCTATTTTTAACACTTAGGACGGGTCAATTTCTTGATTTAACTCCAAAGCCAGCTGTCGGTATCCGCTCATTCTGGCAATTCAGCCGCAAAGTTAGTTGTTGGCACTCACATTTGTTTCATAGACATACAAAAGCCTGTGATTTTTCATTATATTAATATATATGTGTGTGTGTATGTATATCCAATCAACGGATACCTACATGCTTAATTTATTATATCGATAGTTATTTTGTATTAAAGTCTTAAATTAAGACCGATGAAAATAATTTTTCGTTTTAATGGTAATTGAATTAACAATGAAATTGATTATTAATTTTTGTCACCCCTTACTCCAAAACAATAGTCGGGTATATTATTCAACCACGCTTAATCCCTTACCACTACCTCTCTTGTTTTCAGTATTGTCCGCCAGAGCATGCAAGTGTGGGGAAAGTATGTAATGGGAAAAATGTCGATCTTCGGCAAAGTTTCTTGTCTGATACCAGAGGTGACAGATCGCTTATTTACCCCTCATATTTTAGCATTCTGACTGGTAAGTTCACTTATTTAATTCAATCAGGTCGCAGGATATTATCAAGCGTTCACGAAATACGCATATATTTTCCCGCTAAATTACAAATCTGCTAAAATTTGGAAAATAGTTTGGGCTAGCTAGTCTCTGAAGGAATGTAACCTCATACTAGAACATTTTTTTAAATTTATTTATTAAACACCTAATTAATTTGTGAAGGCGATACCTCAGTACCCGCGACTATACTGTAACAATTCGTTTGCATTCACCAAATGTTTTCGAAGACATGAAAAGTATGAATGTTCGAATAATGCAGATCGAGTAATATATAAGTGTGTAAAATTTGGCATGGCATTTGCAAGGTGCGATAACTTTCAGAGGCATGCCAAAACCTGCGTAGCTGTAGGCCCTTCGCATGCCAAAATTTTCCTTTTCTATTGTATGCATAAATTATGTTTCATTTTCAATTTATATATACATATATATATATACACTAGCTGACCCGGCAAACGTTGTTTTGCCATAAAAAGTATTTATTATTATAAAAAGTATTTATTATATAACACGTGCTCGTGACACGTGTTGAGTACGGTTGAGGTTATATAAAATTAATTAAATAACTGAACGTGAGAAATACTTTTATATATTAGATAATTTAATAAATATTAATAAAATGGAAATACAAACAATTACAGCTTTGCGATTAATAATAAAGGTAACTAAGAAGTACACTTAATTATTGAAAATATAATTGTAAACACGTCACTACTACGATCTGAGCACAAATGAATAAGAGAAAGGTTATTGTGTGAGAGAAAGTGGAGACCGGTTACTCCGTGCTGTGTCACTGGGAGACACCTGGTGGGAATAAATTGTAACCTAGATCGATAAATGATCGATGATAATTGATCAGTTATCGACCTAGGGTAAAATTTATTAAATTACTAATATCGCTATAAAAAAATAAGGGTTGGTGGTAGAAGGGTGAAAATTTAGGAGGGTATGTATTTTTTGATGCCACATCATAAAAAAATAAAAAATAAAAATTTTGTTCAAACAATAAAAAAAAATTGTTTGGGGGTGGCCACCCTTATTACTTAGGGGTGTAAAAAATAGATATAAATCTATTCTCAGACCTACCGAGTATACATAAAAAATTTCATAAAAATCGGTCCAGCCGTTTCGGAGGAGTTCAGTGACTAACACTGTGACGGGAGAATTTTATATATTAGATAACAGTAAGAAAATTTCTTTAATGCCTTGTAAGAAATAGTTCTTATGCAAAATATTATTAAACTGAGTGCGCAAGAAAGCGGTGCGTTGTCCTTTTGGTGCGATTTTCTATACTTATTAAGCTTTGTCTGCATGAGGCAGAGGAATGTCCTAGAAGTAGATCTTTAGCAGGGCTTCAGAAAAGTTGTAAGTGACCGGGGAATGGACTATACACGAGAGTGAAGCTTTGTGCGTGTTGAGTGTGGAGTGTTGGCAGGCGTGTTCGCAGTGAGGCGCCATCACCTGCCGCAGGGGTTTCTGCCCCGGTCGCTGCGCCAGCACGGAGATGTGGGGGTGCGCGAGGGAGACGTCGACGACTTCCTACACGACCTGTGGCGGGTCTGCCACTGTGCTGCACTCAAGCTCGCGCAGTACCGCCAGATCATGAAGGTGAGGCGCTACCTGTCTACACCACTGGGCAGGTAGGTACAGCACGTGACTGACAGGAGCAAACATGGAGTGGAGAGATTTGGGCAGCTTTTAACATCGGGCGTCTTGAGAACGTGTGGGGTGAAGCGAAGTGAGTATGGAGTGGCGCCAGAATGAAGGGTCGGGTGAAACGGGACATCCCCGAGAAAATCCACCGACCAGCGGCGTCGTTTGGCACGATTCCCACGTGCGAAAATCTGGGAGCAATTGTTTTGATTTGTATTCTGGTATCTTACTTAAAACTGTTGAACGAACAGCTGAAATATAACTAAATTTTTGCTTACAAAATCGCTAAAAAAAAAGATACTATTTAAGTACAGGTTTCCCTTTCATACGACTGAATTCGACTATGCATATGACCCATGACGCCAGCCAACACACCGTCCCTTTCCAAAGCGGTCTTTCCACTGGTGCGTGTTTGTGCTAGCATGATGACTTCATGCGCTCGTGGGTACTCCGAGACTATATCCGTCTTCTCACGAGCCAACCTTTTCCACCACATGTCAAAATACGCACGACCCGCTTGCCTAAGAACGCCCAATCATGGCCTTGCTGGAGGAGCGTCTTTGTCGATCGAAGCAGTAAACTTTATTTACTCAACAGGCCTCGTCTGAAGTATCTTTCTTTCCTCAGATCACCACATCGGCGCACGTTTAGTAGTTTCGTGGGGGAAAAAAAAACCGTGCATTTCAATCACCCTGCAAAGCAGTTCAAGCACCAGATAAGCGAGCCTCTTAACGTCTAATCAACAGAAAGTTCTTCTGTAGACTGTTAACGGGAAAGTAAGCACTTTTGAAAAAAAAAACACAGAAATTTTTTTTTGTCTTCACAACATTTATTTTACATTAGAAACTAGCATGCAGACGCCTAGCTACGTTGACAGGGTTTTAATACTAACAGTTCTTAACACTTAACATTATATTGTGAGTGAAATGTTTTTATTTAATGGGCTGTAAAGTTTGAACTTTTTGATTCTATACGCGAGAGTGTGAATTTGCATATAACTAACAGATTTACACTCGTTATAATTAGACTGTTTATTTGTATGGCGCATGAATAAAGTGGTCAGGCTCCTGGCCGTGTTAATTTTGCATATGGCAGAAAGATACATGATGAGAAAGAAAGTAGATATCAAGTAGGGCTTTTTAAGCTGTTAATTGCCTAATTCAACATTAATGGCGTCGTTTATAGAGTATTATAATCGCCAGTAGCAAAATTCAGTTCGTGAGGGATGGATGTCTTAATTCAAATAAAAGAACGAATTCATTTTTTTATGATGTTGTGAAAATAGACACAACTATTATTTACAGTATTTAATTATGTGCCACGAATATTTTCAACAAAACCTGTCCATAGCTACCAAGTAACGCAAAAATAATTTCTTCAGAAACGATTTTTTTTCCTGGACCAAGTCGAATTGATGAA
The DNA here is from genome assembly GCA_002778355.1 of Clitarchus hookeri. Lineage (NCBI taxonomy): Eukaryota > Metazoa > Arthropoda > Insecta > Phasmatodea > Phasmatidae > Clitarchus > Clitarchus hookeri. The sequence goes on from NQII01005516.1 coordinate 89,008, forward strand.
AAATTCGAAGTTCTTATTTCAAGTCATAACGTATAAACAATCTTTCAGAATCAATATATACATATATAATTGTAAAAAAAAATAAACAACAACAACGTAACAATGAAGAAGCACCTCATTGAGAGGAAACATTATAAGAAGCACAATAGTTCCATTATAATATAATATACTCCGCACCCACGTAGATATTACTACATAGTATATTTTGTGGTGTGTTGTAATATTTGAAGTAATTCTGTAGTAGCGGAATTACAACTATTATATTAAAAGTTGACTATATGATAAGTAGTAGTTAAAGGATGTATTTTCTGGTGAACCTGGCTGCTGACGGCGGTGCCGCCGCGCCACGGCGGCATATTAGATGACGTCACGCTGAAACCCCCTCCTCTGTCTTTCCTCGTCAGCAGTGGACATCTTTGAATTCCCTTTTTTCCCTCTTAAATTCCCTTTTTTCCCCTCTTGTTCTATCATTCCTCGTCTCTTCACGCTCTTGCATTCCGATTAGTTTTCTCATGGTCTGTCATTCCGAAGTTATGTGTTCTCATGCTTTGCATTCCTTCCTGCCTTACTCGTCCGTTATATCCCTTAGGGGGTTTTCTGATATCCCTCCCGGTATCCTTTATTTTCTCTCTAGTCGTCCTTTCCTCTCCCTATTGCTTTCCGCGTCCTCCATCTTGGATGTTCCCTTATCACCATCGTCTGCTATAGACGGCCATCTTGAATTCCCGCCGCCAGTTGCCTGCCGTAGGCGACTATCTTTGATTCCCACATCCACCACCAGAGTGTGCTAAGCTATCTTTAATTCTCGCACCTGCCACCAGTCAGTTGCTGTAGGTGGCCATCTTTGATTATCGCGGCCCTTACCAGAGTGTTTGAAGTTCTACAGTTCGCGGCTAGGATCTCTGGTACCAGCGCGGCCTTTTTGTGGGTGTGTGTTGGGTCACTCGCTGCCTGCAGGGATGCGCTAGCATCGGGGAGATGAGTTCAAACGGTGGCCGCCAGGAGCGCTGGGAATTTTTTTTAGTTGTTTGTGAACTCAAAAATGCAGGAGACATGCGGTTTGGATCCGACCACCCTTCGGTCACCAGTCCGGCGTCTAGACCACACGACCACCATTGCATGGGAATTGTTAGGATATGAAATAAAGTAAATACATGTATCGGCTTACTCACTATGTAGATTCAGGCGCACACTTGGCTGTGGCAGTTGAGCCATTGCATGGTTATGAGAAAAAATATAGAAAATACTAGCATCGGCCTACGCACTCTCCAGACAATAAACTCATCATCACATAAAAGACTGCAGGCCCGCGCGCGTGCACGTACAAAATTGCCATAATTCTAACATTCGGAAAAAGTAATTATCTACATAAACAATTTAGCCACGTCGCATATCTACATAAACGTAATATACAACCATACCCAATAGCACGTGCACATCTGTCTCTCCAACTTGTCCAGATATTCGAGTGCATGTGCACTGCTGCTGCTGTACCTTCAACTTGTCTGCGCATGCGTTACAGGATGTAGATGGTACACGCGCGCTCACGGGAAACGTTTATTTTCTATTGTTCTGTAACAACTATCCATAGTATAAAAACACTTATTAATCTTACATGATGTCGTCAGCAGCAGCATGGTCGCTCTCTCACTGCTCTCGCAAGGATGATGATGATGAAGTTCGCAGCATCGCCCTCGCACTTTACCATCCACATAGCATAAACCTGCGGACGGCTCCCGGGCTTGGGACCGGGGCAGTACATTACGTCACCAAGAACACCACCTGCATTTTCCTTATACGCAAACAAGTCGTGTACATGTAAGGGTATAAAAAACCAGCAGTCGCAAGCACAGTGCACTGGCAGCTTACGAAGCTGCGAACAAGAAAAATAAAAAACAACCCACTTAAAAAGAAAATTAAAGCGGATAAAGGAACTCACAAACAGGCGATAGCAACAGATGTAGAGTTCTGTAGAGGTAGATGAAGAGAAAAAGGGGGACAGTGCTGTAAAAAATAGTAAATACACGTACGATGCGATCACTACTTACTCCAGTGCTAGCGTGATACGAATACAATTTCACATTCACAACCCCTGCTAGGATAAACGTCGAGTCCACCAGGAAATGACTATAAACCACAGGTCATAGACCCAACTTTTGCGCCAAATCCTGTGCACAAACACGTGCATGAGTGATTGTGGAATGTAAAATAGTACACACATCACAACATATCGGTAACACGCCTGGCAAGATAAGTATACCTCTTGCACGAGCTACAGCGTGCCACCATTCAACAGTGCCACCATCCATCAACAGTAACATACCTGGCAAGATGAATATGACTCTTGCTGCTGGAAAAACACATAAACTGAATAAATCATAAAACACACAAATGTCATTCGTTGTGGGAGAGGGGAATGGAAGCGCTACAGCTTCGACAATCCTGGGGCGAGGAACTGCCTCCTACTATGAATCCCGACCCCTGTTGCTCTCCCGAGGACATACACATATATCATGATACATGCCTGTCCCAGAGGTGCGTGTACAGAACATCCACCATGATAACCATAAGGGACTGTATGCATCCCATCATCACATATCGGTTGTTTGTCGTCCATCCACGAAAGAGCGAGTTTGTTGGTACATTGTGTATACACTTCGTGATGGTGCGACCTAATGCTGTTGACCTGTACTCTCATTACTTGCTGGTTCAATAATATGCGTTTATAATCTCCTAAGGTGATGGTATTTTGCACGACGTTCTTCTGTATACGTTTGACTGGCGGCCACAGTTTGAACTCACATCCCCGATGCTAGCATGCTGCCTCATGCGATGAGTGAACCATCACAATGCACAAAATGGCCGCGCCGATACCAGTGCTCCTAGTCGTGAATTGTAGAACTTAAAAAACACTCTGGTGGCAGGCGCGAGAATCAAATATGGCCGCCTACAGCAGCCGACTGGTGGCAGGCGCGGGAATTAAAAAAGGCTTAGAACACTCTGGTGGCGGATGCGGGAATCAAATATGGTTGCCTACAGCAGACAACTGGCAGCGGGAATTCAAGATGCCGCTTACAGCAGACAACGGTGATGAGGAAACATCCAAGATAGAGGACGCGAAAAGCATGAAAGAGAGGAAATGACGACAAGAGAGAAAATAAAGGAGAAAGGGAGGAATATCATAAACCCGAAAGGGTTAGAACGGACGAGAGAGAGAGGCAGGAATGAATGCCAGAGCATGAGACACACAACATCGGAATGACAGAGCATGAGAAAACTAATTGGAGTGCTAGAGCGTGAAATACGAGGTGGAATGATAGAGCAGGAGGGAAAAAGGGAAATTCCAAAGGTAAATAAGGGAAATTCCTAGAGGGAAAAGGGAATTTCAAGATGGCCCGCTGCTGATGGGGAATCACAGAGTGTGAGGTTTTGGCGTGACGTCATCCAATATGGCCACCGTGGCGCTGCAGCACTGTAGCCAGCAGCCAGGTTCGCCAGGACATACATTTTATAACTACTATAATGGTTGGCCGCAACCTGATATGTAGCTGTCTGCGTGCTCAACTTCTCCGAAACGCGGGTCCCCATCAATTCGTGAACTTTGTATACTATCGCCTAATATACAGGGCAAATTACAACAATAGTCAGAATTTGTAGCGATGATTATGCGATATCAGCGTTCTCTGCACCGAAGATGCAGGTATTACCCACAATGCATTATATTTTGTATGTGAGTGAGTGTGCGTGTCTGTGTGGGTGGGGTGGGGGAAACGTCCAAGGCGAAGAATTCCTGCTATAAAATGAGCAGGTTTAGACTTATAAATCACGGTAAGTAAAATACTCTCTTTGTGAGATGGGATGGGAAAACTGCACCAGCGGGTATTCTCATCATCCGTTTGACGCAGATAACGTGTTAAAAAAGAACGAAAACTCACTTCTCGGCAGTTAATGGGCAAAAAAAAAAACTCTGAATTATTGGAACATGCGAATCGCTACAAATGAGATCCCCAATTGCATTTAATTGATAATAGCATTTAACTCTGCGAGATGCACTTTCCGGACGTTTTAAACTCTGTTATGAAATATACATTATAAATTCTAGCCCTTAAACTTTATGTATCTGATGATCCAAAGCATTAATTCTGTTTTGGTTCATCAGCCACCCTCTTAATTGCAGCTGACGGAGTTGATCATAAAAACGATAACAGTGTCTTATATTCATAGCCTCTGGAATATACAGGTTGTAACAAATTTCAATACTCAAAATTTTAGGGATAAAAGAAGAGGAGAAAGACAGCTATATTATATTAAATAACTGAAGGTCGGATATTAATAACTGAGGTATTTTTTTGACGTGAGAGAGAATGAGAATGAAATAATTACATTTCCATTGAATTGTAACACTTTACAATAAATATTCAGAAGTGCAGCCTTCTACTTCAACACAAACTCTGCAATGACGTTCCACTGCATATCGTACACGTTCAAAAACCCCATGCATGTTTTGTAGAGCGTAAGCAGCTGCAAGCACCCGAGCGACCAGCTCTTCCCCAGATTCAATTTTTTATTGGAATCTCATACACCAGGCTATTAAGGTACCCCACACAAAATAGTCAAGTAGGGTGAGGTCGGGAGAACGAGCAGGCACAGTTTTTGTAAAGGATTACTACTAAATTGAAATATAATTGATTAATTTTCATTCTCAAACACGTCAAAATGTACCTCGATTATCATCAATTTTCGGCATACGGTTTTGTAATAAAACATATCTCTTTTGGTATTTTCTAACATACTGAGTGTTGGATTTTGTGATATCCAGTACAGGAATTTGCACCTATAGNCATATCTCTTTTGGTATTTTCTAACATACTGAGTGTTGGATTTTGTGATATCCAGTACAGGAATTTGCACCTATAATATAAAAATAGCCTACTTCATTAATAAACACTGTACATTGTGTTAAGTTGAGGGGGTGCATGTTCATGTAAAATATTGTTTCTATAACATTAAGATTGTATGAGACTGAAAAATGTGACTTGGCTACTTGATATCAGCCCGATACCGATGTCTTATTGCAAAGTTATATACTACCAAAATAAATACATTCTTGATATCCACTGAGCTTGATAAACTCATTTCGCCACATTTAATCATGATTTCTTAATTCATAAAATACGAAGCATCAAGTTCCTTGATTGTTTCATCAGATTTCTTTATCTCTTGGTAACACTATTATAATAAATAACTCATCAGAACATAAAACGCTGTCAGTTAACAAACATAAGATTATGTTTTTTCCCCTTTAGACGTAAATTAAGTTTACGGTAAATTACTAAGGTGAGAATGTCGGCCATAAAATTCTCCGCACTGCTGTGTGAGAAAATCAGCAGTTGACTTCACAGAGCTTTTACTACTCGTTTTGCTTGCTTATATTTCCTAGAACGTCTCTTGTTCTGAAGAGGCATAGAACATTGGAGCAGCTTCCTGGTTTGAGACGTAGAGTGCTGCCAAGGTCATCAAATGACTAAATACCCTAACGTAAAAGTTACTGAAATAGCATGCCGTCTTTTCGTNTAGAGTGCTGCCAAGGTCATCAAATGACTAAATACCCTAACGTAAAAGTTACTGAAATAGCATGCCGTCTTTTCGTTGTGCAATGCGCAAACCTAACGTGTGAGTTTTAATGTCCATAGCCACCGTGGTTAAAATTAAATATTTCAGTTTGAATTTATGGCTGCATACAGAAATGTAATAAACTTATTGTGTTGCTTCCAATATCTTGCCATTTCATTATGGTCCTTGCTAGAAAATTTCTAAGAATATGTAAAGAACTCAGGTATGCTACAGCGTTCCGTTTACTTCTGTACATATTCTGACAAGGGCGTGTCTGGGATGTTCCTCTCGCCTGCTACCTGAAAATAAAAAACAAATTCTCTTATTTTTATCTAACGTTCCGAAACTTTCTGGTGTGTTATGTTATATAATTGTATGTCAATAAAAGCCGAGTCTGGTACACATTTTCGAAACGTAGCTGGTGAAGTTTTCGATTGACAAATTAATACATTTGCAATACGAATTTAGTAATGTTGGCATTCCTTCTCAGAAACTAACTTGTACGTTTCGATATACTAGCATTTATTTTGAGAAAAGTATTCATAAATGCAGATCTACTTGAAACATTGATGCAATGTTGACAGTTTAGATGACTAGAAAGCCAAAGCCACTAATACTACTACTGCTACTACCACAACCACTTAAACTAAGTATTACCGCCGTTATTACTTCTAATACCACCACTACTGCTTCTACCACCACCAATTGCCACTACTGTTGTTACTACTACTGCTGATACTACCACTGCTGTTACCACCACTACCAATACTACTACCACTACCACTATAGTGGAATGAAGAGATATGGGCGGCTCTTAACATTGAGGTCTTGAGAGTTGATGAGGGCGAGGCGAGGTGAGTACGGAGCAGCGCCGGAATGAAAGGGCCGGGGAAACGGGAGAGCCCCGAGAAAACCCGCCAACCAGTGGTATCTCCCGGCACGATTTACACATGCGAAAATCCGGGAGTGACCCCGCTGGGAATTGAACAAGGTTCGCCTAGATGGGAGGCGAGTAGTCAAACCACTACACCACCGCGGCCCCCACTACTGTGGCGCGTGTCATTATTATTGCAGTTGGTAGATAATCAGTTTTATATTTACACACCACGTATTTCTGTATGTTCGTACTTATATTTTTCAACACAGTGTACCTTGTTGATTGTTGATAATCGGTAGCCATCTGGCAACAGAGCGTGCCGGGTACTCTTCATTGCAATATAAAAAGTATAAAAAAATATATATATAAAAGTGAGACGCATTATAGTAACAATACAGTTGGTACACATTTAATTGAGAATAGTCTCTTCATGCTTACTTCCAACATCTCTGTAACCCTGCTAATGGACTACTTTTGGGCTGCCCACTACTTATACTTCCGCTTAATGTAAGCGAAACATTCACAAGTATAGGAAAAGAAAATCAATGGCAAAACAACCCACTGAATTTTTGTCTTTGACAGATAACTAAAAGCAAATATTTTTTACACTAATGGAACATGTTTTCGTCTTTACTAGAAAACGTAAATATTTCGATAAAAAACATTTACTTTAAAACTACCTTACCGAGAATTAATTCAACAATAATTTACATATTACCCGTTACCAACATACATCCTTTTAACTATCTGTTTAACGCGTATCAAAAAATGAAATAAACATAAATATGCATAAAAGATGTAAGAGAAATTTGCATATAATCAAAAAGTAAGATACTTTACTATTAACGCTAATACAAAAAGCTTGTGATATACGATTTATTTCGAAAACAGCCAAACATGTCATACGTAGGGTCATTTTTCAAAGGTTTGATTAAAAAGTGTTAAGATACAGTGAATAATAGACTGTACTTAATAAAGTAATACTGCAGACAGAAAGAAGACGTAAGAGAAGTTTCTTCTGTTTATTTACATAATTTCGTGGCGGCTCATAGGTAGGTCTACAATCGCTATTGTTTGGCTGAGAAGACATTGCTAGACAAGCCAAGTAACAAATGCTAGCTATTAAGCATTCTCTCTTCCTTCCTCCTCCTCCTTATATAAACTAGAGGAACTTATGTTGAAGTTTTAAGTAGCGAAAGTCCCTTGGTACTCCACACAGATGCGGAGAAAATCTCTAATAGCTTCGTTTCTATATACTAGGTGCAGTAAATTAGACTCGATTGTTTCAGGAGAACCCCAGAGTCCCTTTCCTCCACAAGAGCGTGCGCATCCTGGGTGTGAACACTGTGCAGTTCAAATTGGCTTGCGTGGACGACGGCGACCTGGTGTCAGTGACCTTCACCCTCGGCTACAAGTGGACCGGGGTCCGACCAGCACGCCTCAACCTCTCCAGCAGCCGTGAGTCTATTCCCAGCCAACTCCGGGCCTCTAGGCTTCTCACGCGTTTAAAAACATTTTGTATACTTCTTAATATCTTATACACTCATTCGTTCGCTTCACACCAAGGCAAACTGGATTCGATTTCCGGTGGGGTCACTCCCGGATTTTCGTATGTGGGAATCGTACTTGACTATACTGCTGGTTCCCTGCGTGGTGGCGGGGTTTTAGAATACCACCACAGCCACACCGTGCTTGTCGTAAGAGGCGACTAATCATGACGCGGTCGGGATCACAAATTTGTCATGCTTCTTTCTTCGTCTTATTCTCATACGTTATCTTTTTCTTTCCATCTCACCAGGTCCCGCCGCATCTTTCCTTTCTACAACATCGTCTCAGGCCAGGGCGATGTCCTCCTTCTTAATGAGGGTCTGTCCTTTAGAATGAGGGCTGCCTCCAAATTGTGTGATCATACATAGCGCCATTGTTAATAATAGTCTAGCAAACCCTTCTCACTGGTCCAGCAGGCAAATCTAGGTGCTGAGCCGATATCCACATACATGTACACCCACATACCACCAATTGGTGCCTTCTAGGCAGAAGGCGTCGTCATGGCCGATTAACCCATGCGCCTCGACCTGCCGGGAAGACGTGTTACCGCTGTACGGAGGAGGCCGGTGTAATCAACCAGAAGTTCCCTGAAATTGCACAAAAGAATGTCCTCTAAAGTGGGGAGCCTGGGATGTTTTTCCGGGTAGAGGAATCAAACTGGCCTCACTCAGGATGTAAGATTTGCCACTGGTGTCCCTAGTGTACACTGCGGTGTGCTACTGGGGCAGTAATTTGCAGTGAAGGATAGCTATTCCTACAAACTGCTTATGTCTGTGGGAGATTGGCCCACCTCCTAATGACACAGTCCGTGAGGTGTTTTAACTGCTGTCTTCTTTTCTCCCCCCCCCCTTTACATCCCGGAATGGCAGACTAAGGCCGACGAGTCCCAGTAAGGGGGGCCTATACCATGGCTTCCAGATGCACTCCCCAAAAGGGTGGCACCCTCAACAGCCACTTAAAAATGGCACCACGATGATACTGGCAGTGATTCGGATCGCGATTCTGTAGTGTGTTGTTCTACTGCTGTTAAATTATGTATGCCACTTTTTTTATTATACGAGGGATAGAAGGGCACACCTTCGAAAAGGTGTCATCTTTCGAACTGCAAAAAGTGATTGAGGGGAGCAGCTGGTGGTCCTGTTGCTGATTGTAAGAAAATCAGCGAAAGGCGCAAGCTTCTAGTTGAGACATCAAATGCTGACCAGTCGTGGGGGCTCTTGGTGATGAGCACATTAAGTGGGGTAACTGCAAAGTCCCACGTGTCCCTTAACTCAAGTAAGGTTGTCATCTGATGTCTCGACCTCATTGACATTCCAGAAAGCGAGTTGTTACATGAGCTGCAAACTCAGTATGTCCCTGATGTTCGCAGTATGCTGAAGACTACTGATGGTTTTAAGTCACACACCCTCATCTTGACTTTTTGTGTGCATGACCTCCCTTCAGTAATAAAATTTGGCCACCTGAATGTTCGTGTTAAGCAGTTTATTCCCGCACCTCTTCGTTACTACAAATGCCAACAGTTTTGCTATTCGTCTGCAAAATGCAGACATCCACCAGCATGACCGAAATGTGCTGACCCATCGCATCCTGATAGTTCTCAGTGCAGCAAACCTCTGCCGTGTGTGAAAGGTAGCAAAGGACATCCTGTCTGGTCAAAGGAGTGCCCTGTCTACCAGGAGGAACAGGCTGTTCAGCGAATCCGAACCACCGACAAGGTTTCCTTCGTTGAGGCACAGAAACACTTCCATGCTCTCCAGGGCCCAAAATCTTCTGTTCTGTACAGTTTTTTTTGCCAATGCTTGACCAACAATAAAGAATGCATGTACTCAGACAGTCGATGTGGGTACCCAGACAGTAGTGTCTGTGAGTACACCGAAGACACAGCACACTTTGGTTACCCNACTCAGACAGTCGATGTGGGTACCCAGACAGTAGTGTCTGTGAGTACACCGAAGACACAGCACACTTTGGTTACCCGAACCACGACTGTTGGTATGCAGTGTGGACCAATTGAGAAAAAACTGCTGAATCCTACCATTGTTAATAAATATCGTCAGCATGCTACTGTAAAAAAAAAAGTAGAACAGTCAGAATCTCCGTGGCTCACATCCCGTCTTGCAAGTGAACCTGATATGCAGAATCGTATCATCGATTCGCCAAGTCGCCATCCTGTTTCTCTTGAGCCGGAAGCCGAAATGGTAGTAGTTGTTGATACACAAAACAATGGCGAAAGCTCTAGGCGCTTTAGGCCAGTGATTAAGATATAGGGGGAAATTAAAGTAATTGTTTCCGCACACTTCCTTCCCCTAACTCATGTTCCTCATACAGTGGAACTGCCAAGGGGTTTTGAATAATCTTGATTGAACTGAAACAGCTCCTAGTGTCCCACACCCCTACAGTAATTTGCCTTTAGGAAACGCACTTTCGCCCCACGCGCTTTACAGCTTGGACAATGCGTTGATGGACTGTGTCTGTGGTGGTGTTTGTCTTGTGGTGAAGGATTGAAGGATTCTGTTTATCATGACACTGTTGATTTGATTTTCGCACTGCTCTGCAAGCAGTGGCAGTCAGGGTGTTCCTCGATGTGTTTGCCACAGTTTGTAGCATATATGTACCTCCTTCCCCACCAGCATGCCAGGGTAGCTAATTTTGAGGAGCTTTCATTCAAATCCCACCTCCATTACTGATCGTTGGCAATTTCAGAGCTCATAAATCAGATATTGGGTTCAGACCACAGTGATGGCCAGGGTCATGTAGTTGAGTCGTGGCTCACCAGTTGAACCCTGGTACTCTTACACACTTCATCACAGATACTGTCACTTCCTCCTCTATAGATATTTATTTTTTAAGCCTAGCTTTGGTCACTCACTTTGATTGGTCTAGTTATCGAGATCACTGTGGAAGTGACCATTACCCAATAATTTTGGATCATGCTTTGTTTGCTGCCCCACTAATACCACCTCGGTGGGTTCGTAAGAAAGCAGACTGGGCTCATTTCCATTTCCAGCATCCCCTCCACTTCACTGCTGAGGTTTCTCTTGATGTGAACATTGCAGTGGAACTATTCAACTCTATCGTAATGTTAGCTGGGGAGACTGCCGTCCCCCAGTCTTCACCTCGAGGACGTAGGTGTGTTCCTTGGTGGAGCGATGTATGCAGGGATGCTGTCCATACCCGACGATGTGCGCTCAAATGCTTTAGTGCTCATCCCACTCAAGCTAACCTGGAGTTATTCTGCGTCTGTTAGGCTCGCGCTCGATATGTCGTCAAGGATATCCTGTAGAAATCCCGGAGGGACATCATTTTNCAAGGATATCCTGTAGAAATCCCGGAGGGACATCATTTTCTCGCAGATGGTACATGCTACCAATAATTTTATCTGGGACAATGTTCGGAAGTTATGCGGGCAATTTCTCCGCACGCAGGTTCCCTTCCTTCGGGTCAATAACACTATTGTTACTGAGGGGGAAAACATAGCAGATATGGTGGGTCGGTGATTTACGGATGTTTCAAGCAGTGCACACTACACTCCCTCATTCCGAGCGATCAAATAGACATGCGAAATGGCGGGTGTCAACTTTGGCGGCTCGGAAGAGGACTACAAATAGTCTTTCACCCTTTTTAAGTTGCAACAGTCTTTATCGTACTCGAAGGACACATCTGTTGGCCCCGACAATATACATTATGCTATGTTGCAACACCTCCCATTTGCCGAGAAACAATTTTTGCTGAGAATTTTTAATAATTTTTGAACCTCTGGTGTTTTCCCCTTGAAGGGGTGTGAGTAAACCCTTGTGCCAATATTGAAACCAGGGAAAGTCAAAGCAAATGTTTTCTGCTATCTCCCTATTTCCCTCACCAGATGTGTCTGTAAGATCATGGAGCACATGGTTAATGGGCATCTGATGTACTGCCTTGGGACCTGGCAGCTTTTATCGCCTCTTCAGTGTGGTTTTCGCCGAAATGGCATGGCAGACCATCAGGTCCAGCTTGCCATCCACCGCCTTGGCGCATGGGCAGAGAGCTATGGTTTCCACTTTTCCACTGCCAAAACACAGATGGTCCAGTTCTGTAGAAAACATGGCATCTTTCCTTATCCCGAGGTGATTTTGTACAGCACTGTTTTGCCGGTGTCTAATACTGTCAAATCTCTGGGCCTTTTATTCGATTGTAAACTCACTTGGAGGAGTAATATTCAGTCCCTGAAATCTTGCTGTATAAGGGACCTGAATCTTTTGTAAATGTTGAGTAGTCGTGACTGGGGTTCTGACAGTCACCCTCCTTCGGCTGTATCGTGCCCTTGATCGCAGGAAACTAGACAATGGCAGTTTCGTTTATACTTCTGCTAGGACATCTGTGCTAAAACCGTTANTGCCCTTGATCGCAGGAAACTAGACAATGGCAGTTTCGTTTATACTTCTGCTAGGACATCTGTGCTAAAACCGTTAGCGAATGTTCACAATGCTGGTATTCGCATTGCGTCTGGGACTTTTCGCACAAGCCCAGTTGTCAGTCTTTGTGTTGTGGCTGGTGAACCTCCTCTACATTACAGGCGTGACCAACTGCTACTTTCTTATGGGGTGCGGGTACATTCGGACTATTCGCACCTTCACCACACTGCTTTTCTCCATCCGCCCCATGAATGGCTGTACTCCGCTNGCGGGTACATTCGGACTATTCGCACCTTCACCACACTGCTTTTCTCCATCCGCCCCATGAATGGCTGTACTCCGCCAGGCCATGTTCTCCTCATCCGGCGTCTGTCTGCTTTGCACATACCCTGAAGTGGTATGATTTACCCCTGTGTGTGTTGCCTTTGCCTCGCCATGGCCAGCCATGGCTGATAACACAAGTTGAGATGCGCTTGACCTAGTGGAATTTTCTAAGATTATCAGTCCTCCTGTTGTTTACAAGGGCCTNATAACACAAGTTGAGATGCGCTTGACCTAGTGGAATTTTCTAAGATTATCAGTCCTCCTGTTGTTTACAAGGGCCTTTTACTTCATCTTGTGTATTTTGTGTTCAGTGGTTTTATTTGCTTTTTTTTACTGATGCCTCCAAATCGGATATCTCTTCTAGGTGCGCCTTTGTGGCTGGCGCTTCTCAGTATCGTTTTTGACTTCATCCATCCTGCAGTATTTTAACTACAGGCCTTTTTGTTATTTTTAAGGCTCTGTGTTTTATTAGTAGGGACTTTCACCGTAAATGCCTTGTGTGCTACGATTAGATGAGAGCTTTGGCAGCCATTCAATCTGGCTCCCCAGCTCATCCACTTTTTCCATGATCCGGGAGAAGTTGGCAGGGACTGTGCGGATTGGTGTTCGCGTCGTCTTCATTTGGGTACCANCACTTTTTCCATGATCCGGGAGAAGTTGGCAGGGACTGTGCGGATTGGTGTTCGCGTCGTCTTCATTTGGGTACCGGTGCATGTGGGCATCTCTGGCAATGAAGCAGCCGATATAGTGGCTAAGGAGGCATGCAGACTTCCACCATGTGATCCTCGTGTCCCTGTGTGTGATGTTCTGCATGCAGTCCGTGGNTGGCTAAGGAGGCATGCAGACTTCCACCATGTGATCCTCGTGTCCCTGTGTGTGATGTTCTGCATGCAGTCCGTGGCCTTGTCTGGCATGCTTGGCAGCGGGAGTGGACTGCTTTTCCAATGTCCCATAAGTTACGGGCCATCTTCTAATTTTCTGTTTTCACTTGTCATGTTGTTTCATGCACTCGCAGGGAGGATGTTGTGCTGTCTCGACTTTGAATCGGGCACACTTGTCTAACACACAAAATATCTGTTTCGCAGCGAACCCCCTCCTAAGTGTGATGCCTGTGGCACTCCCTTGTCTGTCCGGCACATTCTGGTGGAGTGTCGCAGGTATGATCAGGCTGGTCGTACTTTTAATGTTCCTGACGACCTACAACGAACGCTGTGTGATGGGAGTGCGTCTGTGAGCGACGTATTCCAGTTTTTACGTGCGACGGGTCTTCTTAATGTTTTGTGATTTTTTTTGTTGTTCTTCTTTTGTTATTCCNCGTATTCCAGTTTTTACGTGCGACGGGTCTTCTTAATGTTTTGTGATTTTTTTTGTTGTTCTTCTTTTGTTATTCCTCTGAAGTATTTGATCCTATTTTGTTAGTTTATTTGGTGACTGTTCTATTACCTCCTGTAGAGGTTTTTTATATTTATGTTACTTGACCTCTGGTTTTGCCTCCTATAAAGGTTTTTAACTGTTTCTCCTGACCTTTGTTTTTGCCTCCTGTGGTGGATTTTATCTGTTTTGATTTTACCTCTTTTTTTTCCTCGTGTGGTGGTTTTTCATGTATTTAAGTCTTCAATTCTGTGGGCGTTAATGACGTCACTGTCGAGCGCCTCACAGCCCCACTTACTGTGCCGCTGGTCGGCGGGTTTTTTCTGGGATCTCCCGTTTCACCCGCCCTTGCAGTCCGGCGCTGCTCGATATCCACCTAGTTTCACCCTAATCTGCTTTCGAGACCTCGTTTTTAAGATCAGCTTAAAAATATCTGTAGTCCACAATACACTCATTGACACAAAAAATATTCGCACCAAGAAGGAACTTTTGAACTCCAAAGAAATTTTGTTAGCGTAATGGAACACCTAAAAAAATAATAGATTACAAGTTCATTGCATTAGGACAATGTTTCTCCCAGCTGTGACACAGAAGAAGGGCACANCTAAAAAAATAATAGATTACAAGTTCATTGCATTAGGACAATGTTTCTCCCAGCTGTGACACAGAAGAAGGGCACATTTACTACCTCATTGGACCACCTCATTCCTGGTTATATGCGTCGATAAAATCAGGCATGGAACCAAATGAACAAAAAAAATGTTGCGTGACTGTGTAGGGGACACGGCTGTGGATTTATCGTAAATATATCTGCTCTAGCGGGTAAAATTTTCTTTGGGATATTGGAATGAAATTATAGTGATGAAATAGATGCATGGCCTTATATGGCTTAATTCGACAAATGAAGACAAGGTATTTCGTTTGGCATGAAAATTAGCATGGTAGCACATCGGAGTCGCGAGATATACTTATAGACAGGAAATATTCGCCAACGCCCAAAATTGCCGACAGACTTCGCTGGCCCCCACCCTTGCCTCGCGCGTGCGCGGCGCCAACTGAAGACCACACTCGCATCATAGTTGTATACCCGATCGAACGAGACGACGTTTACTTCAATCGTTTTAGAAGTCACGAAGGTATAGTGTCGGCAATGATCAACCTGCAAATGTCACATTATCGTTTCCATCCTGGTACACCATGTGTTGGTCTGAGTTTAAAAAACGTATACACAGTTGTTTTCAAATTATGAACCAATCGCGAACACTTCTATATTTGGCAAACTGGCTTCCCATTTGGTTCCATAGAGGTTCTACGAATGACAAGTCGCTGTGCATTCAATGGACCTCTTATTATTAATAGGGGCCAGCAACGATCATGTGCGATTGGTTTCTGTACTATCACAACTATTGAGGGAAATGTGCCGCTGTAAACTGAGGCAAAATTTGGAACACTCACCTGCAGTCTTCAAAACTCTGGCATGGCGGGCATTCATTCCCAAAAAAAAAAAAAGCAGGATTCGTCACTAAAGACAACATGTTGCTTGTCCGTAGTATTCCACGTTGCTGTCTGCTGACATAACTGCATACGACGGCGACGATGTTTTGGTGCTGTCATAATACACGAATTTCGCCGGGAATGCTGAATGGTGGACAAGAAAGTCGTTGGCTCAGTTCGCGCCTGTCTGATAATTAAAACGTCCTCGCTCCTGGCATGCCATTTGGGTTTACCATTACAGGGCNGTCCTCGCTCCTGGCATGCTATTTGGGTCTACCATTACAGGACCATCATGTATGGGTACATACACATGTACGTTACTTCCAACACAATCTGTCTGCGAAGAAGTTCAAATGGGCTAAATGACGGCCAATCCAGCGCGGCGTCCACCTTTTTATGAATGTTCTTTCAAACTTCGTCAGATTTTCGCACGGCTGTCTCGTACGTTTTCTGAGCGTGCCTTTCGCTTATCGGTAATTGTGCGCGTCGAATTGCATGTAATATTCTGAGGACTGTTTATATACGCCTTACAAAGAGCGACGACAAAACACTTATACGAGAATGGAGAGATTCGGGCGGCTCTTAACATCGAGGTCTTGAGAGCCGAAGATGGTGAGGTGAGGTAAGTATGGATCAGCGCCAGAATGCAGGGGCGGGGGAAACGGGAGATCCCGAGAAAACCCGCCGACCAGTGGCATCGTCTGGCACGATTCCCACCCTTATACGATATGTTGAAACGCCACCACACGAAAATTTAATCGTCTGTGTATCACGCATCTATGTGCCTATTATTTATATTTCACGGGCAAAGATGGTATTAACAGAGTTCCCAAACTGGCCATGAGTGTGTTTGACAGTTTTATGATTTGTTCTGTCATAATCAACTACCAAAAATGTATTATTTTTTAGTATTTATAATATAATTTATTTTTTCGTTGTTCGACTCGTATTAAATGTCGTATTGTATAAATACTAAACGCACTTTAAAACTTTCTAATGGTAAAAAAACCCAGAAGAATAGTGAATTATTTCAAATTTTGTATCTCGGTTTATTCATAATGGGAGATTTTCTGCATGTTTTAATTTGGCAACGTACCATGATAAGATTAATCAAGAGTACAATTTTTATTTCCCGTGGTGATACACGTTAAACATGTATAAATTAAAGCAGTACCACGAAAACGTGAGAATAGTCATTCGAAATTATTTAAATGCCCGTCGCACCTGGTCTATGCTACTGATTTCGGGACATTTTCTGAATTCCAGAATAATTAATTTCTTCGCAAATGTTTAAAACTCTTTTAATTGTTACTAATTGTTTTACCTTGGCTCATTATCACCTTGTCTATTCAAGAAATGCACGTTTTTAAGGGCGTAGGCCACGTAAAATGTTATTTTACATTTGTATCACATATTTTTCAACTTATAGACATTGTTTGTGGCTACATTTTCTTAAAGTATAATTTTTTTATATCCCATGGTTTTCGCAAGATGACATAAACCTAACCATTTGCACAAATTTTAAGAGATGCAACTGGAAGGTTTTGTCTTAATTCGTATTAAGATATGCTTAGCAGAAAATATTTAAAAAAAATTCAAGGGTAGCTACGAATTAAAAATATGCAAAAAGATCCTTATTTTGAGAAATTTTTAATATTGCAAAACATTTCCTTGTACGATTTTATTGACGTCTTGAAGTAGCTCCTGGCATCGTGTTTCAGTGTGAATTACCTGATTTCTCTGAGTAAGTTAGTTTTCATTATCTGTACATTTATAAAACATTCAGACAGTGACTTTGACGTGTATTTATGCGAAAACTATGGGCTCAATTCTTTTTGCGAATAAAGAGTAAATACCGATAATGTCTTAAAGTTGAACCGTATATGGTTCAGAAATGTTCGTGGCCAACGCCTTTAGCAGACCAGATTATCAGGTGTGGTAGTATGTGAGTTTATAATCCATTCGCCCTATGAAGTTCAGTGTCACTAAGGTACTGAAGTGTGATGTGTGGTGGTTGCAGATGCGAGACGCGCATTCCTTGAATCGCTGCGAGAAGCTACGCTGCAGGTGTTCCAGACTATGCCTCTCAGGAACGCAGTTGAAGACATAGCCAGCTGCAGTCAGTCGCCTTAACACTGTTGACCCCGTGCTATCAAAACATGAGAATACCTGCATTGGAACAATTTGACATTGGCTGGCCTCACTGCATTCCATTCCGTTTGTTCTTATTATTTATTTGATTTTGTTTTCTGTTTTGTAGTTTCAATGCTGGGATGTGTTCGGTGTAGAAAATAAAACTAGTTAAGTAAGAAAGACGTAGATATTTACGTCTTTCTTTGCTGAAAACTAAAAAATTCAGACTATAATTAATTTAAGGAACAGAACTGAATAGTTGGAACAGTAGGAAACGACTATCATACCTGTAAAACTTGCTTCCTTTTTAAACTTTTCAGCCATGTGACTTGGATTCTGTTACTTTGTACACAACATAAGGATGAAAATAGTAGAAATAATATCGTAGTGAAAAGTCTATGGCTAACTAGTTTAACATTAATCTGTTATCAACCAACATTAATTAATTTGAAAGAAAACTAACGGAATAAATGACCTTATGTTTAATGTTGCTCTTTGAAGAATTTCCGGAAGTTGGTTTTCATGGCTTCTGTACATCAGTAAGCTGATTGGCGAGGTGAATGTGAGAATAAATCTGAAAAAATTATATTAATTATAATAGATTCCTCGCCACATTCTTCAACTCTATCAACAGTGATAGAGTCACTTCACTGCAGGTGCAATTTATTTCGGGTCTTAAATGTAGTGCAATTAGGCGAGATACATATTACAGAAAAAAGTGGGACAATTTAAATGTTCATGTGACCTGTAGCAATCGTAACATAACTTATTATAATGCAATAATTCTGTATTATGTGAAAGTGTATTTGGAAGCAGGAATGCAATAAAACCAAAATTAAACTATTGTAACTTTTTCAGGAAAATAGTGCATACACTGTTTCCGTCATACAAAGAAAGCTCATTAGCTCCGAGATAAGAGATGAAAAGTAACTTTTTTGTCGTTTTCCTAGGCAAATAATCAAGAAATAACTCATACTGCCTAGAGAAGATCTCCGTTTTTGACGTAATTCGTACGATACTTTCATTGTTCGGTCTCGATCAATTAAAAGCAGTTGTTACCGAAAATATAAATTGCATTGTGAATAAGTATTTAGGTGTAAAAATATTTCGTGTAGTAGAGAACATCGGGTGCCTACTTTTAAAATGACAGTAATTTTAAAATTAAGTGCACTATTTCATATCTCGAGAACCATTTAAAAGATTTAAACCAAATTTGGAATGCTGATAGTGCATTAAGCATTGAATTCAGAGCTATTGTTATTGTTCAGTAATTTTGTAAGATATCACTAAAACTACTCAACGGATTCCCAGAATATTTGGTATTAAGTAATAGTATGTTAAGCCACCTGCACATGAGATATAAATGGACAAGTCACTTGTTTTCAAAAAGGGTTGCGATATAAGTATTTAGCTTAATTGGCAATATCTACGATATAATTTAATCAATTCAGGCCAAACTTGGTATGCCAGAAACATATATTACAAGCATCAAATATGTTAATTTACTACTTCCATTGTCTGCCATTTTCTAAGAGAGTGCCACGTCAATAAATAGCGCCATCCCAATGCACTATTCAGCTGACCATTTCAGACATTACGCCACGGTAAGACCACGTTTTTCATTTATTTAACATTATTATTACATAAATATGTATCAACACATATACACAAGACACGTGTTTAATAATCGAGGAAAATTAATATTATCTATTAAAAAAAAGGACCTACAAGTTCAATAAATAGAAAACTATAACGTCTATAACTCTAAAAATAATTGCGATCTATTTTAAATAAGTGTTTATAATGAGACAACTTTTATTTAATCTTTAAAATTGCACAAACTTAACACTAAATTTTTACAAAAGATTAAGTAAAGGCATACGGATTATCTTAATTGTCAGACAGTATTGCTGGGACACCTGCTTTGACAGGGCGTGATCTCTGTGTAACGTTTTCGTTCTATGGGTTATGAAATAAAATCGCACACGTGTTAGTAGGTTTTACTATTTTATGTAGTATGTATATTTCAACTGTTTGTTAAAACTCGTCTGATATTTGACATACTACTGGAGTAACGGAACCTTACATTATTTCCCCGGGTTTTCGGCTGGCGGACACAAAGTATCCCAGTATGAGCTTTCGTTTGTCCGTTGCCCCAAGTGCACCCGTCGCCAGGCTACTTCACGGTCAGGCAGTGGGTGACCCAACAAAGGAATATCAATGTGGTATACTGTGGGTTCGAATGCTAAACACCGCAAACTTAATTTGCTTTATTTTTTAATTACTTTAAATTGCACAATATAAACAGTGACTATCGGAAATATGTTTATTTCTCTTAATGATTTGCCTAAATTCTATAAAAACCATATTTATTTCACCGCAAGCGGTTGACAGTCACTTTTTTAAATCAGTGAAATTGTTTCACCGAAACAATCAGTAGTTTTCCACCGATTCTATGTGGAGCTATTTTCACTGATTCGAGAAGTTGGAGTACTAGTAACATGAGAGTATATCATGTTAATTTATCGACAAATTCTCGTCCCATACAAACTGTGCTGCTGTAGTATGTGTTCCTTGAGATATTTGAGCTCCAAAAAAGAGATTCGTCTGTGATGCTCCATTGTGTGATAAAAAAAACCACATCCTCTGTCGCCGCCCAAACAATGCTTTCCGGTGATTTCTTTTTCTGTACAAAGTTTAAAACAATGTTATTGTCTCATTTCCTGGACATGTCTGTGATAACCGCAGTGAACTAGGTTTTTTTTTTATCAAGCGGACGAGTATAACAATTCTTTATTGTAACCTGAACGTTTTGTCGAATTTGTTATTTCAGTTTTTAAGCTTGCTTCTTTTCCTCTTTGCAGACAAATTTTCATGAATTTACTTTTGGTAGATTGACATGTATATATGTTGAATCTCTATTTTTTAAAATAAAGTTACAATGATAAGCAAAGCGGTTTTTGTAATGCATTATACATGTCATCGATCACGTAGAAAAATGTGTGTCTCTTATCAACACCCACAATTTTAAAATGTGTGACGGCTGCGGAATTTATATGCAACAAGTTTTCATTATGTTTTGGCAAAAGCTCAGAACATGTCCCAAAGAGTATAAAAAAAGAACAAAATTTGGAATGTGTTTATACAGTCGTTTAAAATGAAAGGTACCTTCTACCGGAAAGGTATATATATATATATATATATATAATAACGAAAAAAAAGTATCACTGACACTGAGAAGACGAACTTGATAGAAAACTCGGTAAAAGATGGCTACCTAACGTGGCTTTCGAACAAAACCCAGCTGATCAGAACCCAGCTGGCAGTGTAAACTGTTGGAAACTCTTGTTTGAAACGGGATGGGTAGCGTTAAGTGTGAAATTTGCCTCGCAAGGATAATCTTGTGTCCCAAGCGTATTGCACAGTTATACGTTTTGCGAGCGAGTAACATTTCCCACTCTAGTTCTAGGTGCATCCTAAATTTAGGTTACCTTACGTTATGTAACGTAACTTAGATTACGTAAAATTTGCGCATTTCGTCCATGATGCACATTGGAGCATTTATTTGTGCCAGAAATCAATAGTTGTGTATACGACGCAACGTTTAATTAAAATTTTTATACTTTTATTTCCGAGCTCACTCTTCATTTCGACGACTCTGTTCTACAATTCAGGATATTATATCTTTAAGCCTACAAGTTTCAAAACGTAATCCGAAGAATGCCGGCAGCGGAAAGCCATTTATAAGGACCAAAATAAGACAATGGGTGCCCTGAAAATCGCAGGGTATTTTAAACTTCCTGCCCCCTAAAGTGAAGTTTGGAGGCTAATTTTACGAATAAATGTCCCTAAAGATGAATTTCAAAATACTATCTGGGCTTCGTAGTTAGATGAAAATCTTGACCTCGAAACAAAATAACGCAATTTTTTTTTCAACGGAAAATTTAAGTTGCTTTGTGGGAAAGCACAACAAAAGATTTGTCGGCAGACATGGGTCCTGTTACTAGGTAAGTCTGCTTCATGGCGATGAGAGTTATGTGAATGCTAAGCTTCATTTTTATCAGTATGTATTATGTTGCAAAGTTTGTGTACTCTAATTTCACGCCAGATAACGCACATATTGTTACTGGGGGNTTATCAGTATGTATTATGTTGCAAAGTTTGTGTACTCTAATTTCACGCCAGATAACGCACATATTGTTACTGGGGGGTTTTTTTTCCTTCGAATGCTTGTTATGTTTATTTATGTATGTGGAATTAGTAGCGAATGTAGAAAACGTTAAGGCTCAATATTGCGGGAATGTTGCTCATGTTTAAATGTATCGCACTTTCCATAACGCGAAACTCTGTATCACACTATTGTGTGTAAGCTCACAGTGTGCTCTCCTTTTGAGCCTTTTATATTTACGTTAAAATGTTGGTTTATCCCTNGTTGGTTTATCTTTTGACCGAGGTGTTCCACTTGTATGGACACCAAGAGCACCAGATCTAATTTCAACGTAGCACTGGAACGAACTGTATCTGTAAATACTGGTTGCGAGGTGAGGACGTAAATATTCGTAATCTTGACGCAAATCGCAGGTTATGAAGGCGGTCATTAAGTACAAATATTCATAATGGCATTTCATGCGTTATGACCTAATTATTTTCTCCAGAGCATAAATATGGTGCTCGACAAAATTACTCTGACGGGAACAATACGCCCGACTCCAAAGAATGAGACGGGAGTATTTCCGAAAACCCACACTGTTTAATTCGAATTCAGTGCATCCACTACGCTACGCGTGCGTTAGATTCCTCCCGCCCCGGAAAAATTCCTGGTTTTAATTAAGTATTATTTCAGTAACAACTTCTTTAAAAATATCTGTCATGTTGCCATAGTTACATTAATCAAACTGATAAATAGTCTGTATTCATGACATTAATTAAAAATATATATGTGACTATATCTTTTCAAAACTAGTTTATTTTCAAATAGGCTTTTGTAATTTAAAACTATAGAGAAGTTAATAAAACTAAATTCAGTAACACGTAAAAACTGAACAGTATACTTATTGTGTACGGTTCATCAAATTTACTGAAGTGGACAAATAATACCGTCTTTTGTTTGGTACAATTTTTATTCACAGGAGATTAAATTCAGTAACACGTGAACTATATACATTATATCGCGTAATGTTCATCATCTGTGCCGAAGTGGAAAATTAAATAACGCCTTTTATTGGTTCCATTTTTGTTCATACGTAAAAATTTAGCCTGCGATAACTGAACAAACGTAACAAGCTACCACAGTAACTGTATTGGCGCTTTTTTTTTTGTTCGATCCAGGTTTACTTAAGTCCCGAAATAAGTGCCAGGGCGTAAGAATAGGATGTAATGAAAAGTTATTTATTAGTCATAATATTATGTGGTGCGTGTTATGTTATCAGCATAACAATCACGTTAGGTAACATAAAAGTAATATCAGAAAATAAAGTCGACGCATTATCCGGGATTTTAAAGCATCGCGGGATGGGTTATTCCGCCTTTGTGTTTTTAACCAAAATATGTTGCGTGATTGTAATAAGTTTAACGAGAAATAAAATAATCTAGAAAAATATACTTTAAGTATTTAGTAAACGGGGGAAATAAGAAATGTTTAATGGCTTTGCAAAATCTGTTAAATAAATGTGTGTACTACTGGTTACTGCGTCATAACGTTCACAGGCAGACTGTGAATATATGTGTTCTCTAATAAACCAGTTCCTCAGATCGTGCGGATAGACCAAGCCATCTTAAAAAATACAGCAGTTACATACATAGCTCGTTTTTGCGAGGCGATCCCTCCACATAAATTAAGCGCGCTAACGACATCGATAAGGTTACAAGCAGTCGCCAAGTGGCCAAGTGTCACTGGACCAAGAGAAAACCTGCTCGTCAGTGGCTGCCGTAACTCTTGATATAAAAGTTACTCGTACTTGGATCAGTTGTCCGTGCTCAACCTTCAAAAACGAGTCGCGGCGTTTTGTATTTAACTAAAATGTTGTATTATGAAACAATAGGCAATTGAGAAATGATAGAAACTATTGTTCTTGTATATTTAAATTACGCAAATGCTATTCGAATAATTTTCGAAATCATTGATTTCTCAACAGATTAGTGGCCACATATTTTAAAACAAAATTTCAAGTTATTATATATTTAAAGAATAAACGTTATTATACATGTGTAGTTTTTATTTTGATAAAATATTAATACTTACAAACTATCGATGTCAAATAAGATAATATAAAAACAAATCTAAAAAAAAATTTCTAAAAAGGCAATAATTGCACATTCCTATTGTTTTATTGAATTTATTTTAAATAATAAATTATACGTATCAAACGTCTTTAGAAAGGAATCACCTAACGTAATTAAATTCGATGTACTTCCTCAATGTTGTCTTTGAGATTATAAGTAGGATAGCTTGCACACTACGCTAACTAACTTAAATAAATATGCCAGCTTCACTGAGTTTCATAATTAATTGTTTTATTGATTTTACTGTCTGTGTTACTTATATGACGAAGAGAGAAAATAACGGTAGACAATATCTGGCAATTGAATCTTTGTTTGCAGCAACATTCCGTATTTCTCTTCAAATATTTTGCTATATCTATTGAATTTTCTCCTGAAACTAAAAAATTATTGTAATAATATTTTAAAACCTTAAGTTTTTAGAATTTTCATATTCATCATCATCATTATCATCTAGTTCCAGGAGAGAGGTAACTTGCTGCGAAACCTGATCCTTTTTCAAGTTGTGACGGAACAGCTGGTGCAAATATCCTTTCGTCACCTATGGTCCAAAAGTCATTGCAAAGTCTCAATTCACACGATTAATGAAACATATGCTGCATTTAAATTACCGAAATGTTATTTCGGTNAATTCACACGATTAATGAAACATATGCATAATTTGTTTTTTTAGTTAGTTAAACTTGATGCGCTGTTTGCCAAAAGAAAAACAACTGCCGCTTATTTACAAGAAATAAGCATTTTCGATCTTAAGAGATATAACTTCAGAACTAATAAAGTTTGACTGTAAGAAACTGCACGCAGGTTAGCTACAGTTCCCGACGTGAGTCACTCGCATGGAATCGATAACATCTCTGAACGACAGGATAATCAAAGCTGATCTTGCGCCCACACGTGTGCTAGCGTACAGGCTCGGGAATAAGGGCTATTTTTGGACAGCGCAACTAGCCACATCTTATCAAAATGCTGATGAACGGGCGAAAATGGGTAACTGAAACTTTATACACTTATTACCTACATACAAAGCTACATTTATGTGATGAAATTGTCTGTTCGCCTCCGTTCGCTCTTTTCGTATTCTGTTTTTTATGACACAAATTTACCTTAAAACACGGTTTTCTTAAAATGGCTAAGGTTAATTTAAAAATAACAGAAAATTAATTTGATAGACATTATTTTGAAGTTCAAACAGGTTATCACAAGTTTTAAGAATAATGTTGACTTTTATAATTGCGTTATAGCAAACATTACGACTTTTAAATTGGTGGAATTTGTTACGTAAATAACAGAACCCATATTATACCTCACTTCTGCAAGTTGAGGAACTCACGGAAGACAGATGAATAACCCTATTTAGTTAAGGTTTGTTGTGAATGTTGAGCACATGTAGAATAACAAAAAATGCCCACTTTGAACTTTGTGTGAGAATGCTCGATTTGTGGTCATTTTGGTGGGGATAACTGCATTTTGAACCACTGTGCGGCGTTTTCAGTTGTCCTTGTGAAGCGCCAATAATACTTTTACGCGTAAACTCTTACATACGCATTGTTATGAAGTAATCAGGCCTTAGCTGGACGGCGTGCCTGATCACACCTTCAAACATTGAACAAGAACACGAACGTGATTGCAATAACACCTCGCGAAAGACAGCTGCAGAACCCCCTCCACCGGTCAGTAAACGGAATCGAAAATATTAAACAACGCGCCCTATATTCGCCAACGTAACACTGGGGGCGAGGTATTTTGTCATCGGGGCAACGGACCAAGAAGACGTGTAGATGGGTGTGTCCGGCCGTCGTTAACCGCCTCCTAGAATCGGTCTCCGGCAACATGAACAAGGTGGGGACTTTCCAATTAGGTTGTTATAGTAGTGGCGTGCGGTAATAACACTTATTATAATTAATTAGCAACTTGGTATTCCACTTAAGCTCCCCCGGTCAATAGTTCCGTAAAAAGTTATTTTATAATCTTAATGTTCAATAAACCCCATATTATAATGTTGTGCTCTACCCAATAATGACTCATTATTTAGCTACGCCCATAGCCCCTTTCAGGTATGAATTGACTTAAAAGCTAAATTCATAACAACATGAAATCCACCCACGCTCACGTTTTGCCTTGTGGCTGTTGCCTGGTTTGAAAGCAGTGAGAATTTGGTATAACGAAATACATGATAATGAATTTCGGTTTTTTGGCATTCCTACTATAGATAGATGTATACTACCAGGGGCTTTTTTAAGCAGAAAAATACGTGCTTCTTTGCTATCGAAGCCTTTTGTTACATTTACGTACAGCCCGTTTCCTTGAAAAATCAGAACACTTAATAATAATTAAATAAAAAATTACTGAAAAACAAATTGTTATATTTGCCTTGATACAGAGCTTGAGAGTATAATTTCTAACATTTCGTTTTTGTTTCAAATTATATATTCAGAATTGGCTTCAAAAAACTTAATTTGACTAACTTGTATTTCCGTATATCAAACTCTCACTGCTTTCAAACCAGGCAACAGCCTTAAAATAATATATTTGTCCCATAGACTTTAGAGAGGCTTGTTTCCAAACCTGTAAAACCAGGTAAAATACCATCGTCCCGAGGCAAGACGGGCTGTACCCCCGGTAATAGAGGGTAAAAAGTTACAGGGCCACAGAATACTTAATAATACAGAAGTGGAACAATACGTTATACAGAAAGCTTTAATAGTGTAGTAGTAGTCATACTCGCATGCCACCAAGGCGAAAAGATTTCGATTCCCAGCGGGTTCACACGAATTCCCTCATGTGGAAAAAATGGTGGATGTTGCCGTTGGCAGGGCGGTTTTATCGGGGCACTACAGTTTCCTTCACTCTTGCATTCCGCCGCTGCTCCATCTTCACCTCATTTCACTCTCCCCGGCGCTAAGACCTCGTTGTTAAGGCTCCCGCCTACCTGGAGCTTTTTTCCACCTTTTGAGGCCGAGAAGTGCGAGAGCGATAAGGGCGACACTGCCACGCGAATTAAGTACACCATCGCCGCTAAGCGCAACGCTCTCAACTGGCGTGCACTGTTCTCGTCGCATTGCGTGTACATATGGGACTTTAAGCGGTGATCATATCATTTTATTGCTGGAAAACCTAAAGGAAGTTTCAATTCAGGGCCCTTGAGTAGTATTGTGAGTGTCTTACGCCTATATTTTCAGATAAAGAACTATGAAAAAGCCGTTTTTTATATAATTTTGGAGTACTCTAAACAGTTGTTTCTAAAGTGCGTGACATCTTGAAAGCTCTTAACATCCCTCGTCTGAAGTGTGTATTCTTATCGTAGGTCATTAATTTGGACACACGTTTAACAGTTTCATTGAAAAACGTGTATTTCAAACACTCTGCAACGCAGTTGAAGCACCAGTTAGGAGAAAACCTAAGTTACTCAGCCCCTCACACCGCGTATTGCAGTCGCGCATTGTACTGGCCAACAACATGTCGGCACGTCATTCACCGACAAGCGACTACAGTCCATTTACGGTCACTTCCAACTTTTCTGAATCCCTGCCAAAGTTCTTTTTCCAGGCTATTCCTCCGCCTCTTGCAAACAAAACTTAACCGAGTTTTGGTTTTTGGGAAAAAAAACGAGATTTACTATGAGATAGTTTGATATAGGGGAAATTTACGCCGCTAGGTGCGCAGATATTCCAAGGAGGTCAATTCCAAAGCTGGCGGTTAATGGCGAAACTATATTTTTGTGTGTAAAAGCTCGTTTTTGCCTAGAATTTTAATATATAAGTTACTTTATCCAGCCAAAATATTGAGTATTAACTTCATTCGCTCCCTAAAATGGTGTTTACAAGAGAAAATAACAAAAATACAACTGTATTTGGCATTGAGCGTTCATATGCAAACTTAATTCAATGGGGAAACGTTCCGAATTCAGGTGCGAAAAAAATCTAGCTGTCATCAAAAGGAATTTTGTATTTTTCTCTTCTCGTTTATGAAAACTGTTCAGAACAGTCATAAAAAAAATATATTTTTAACCATTGTACTATTATATTTTTCAATTCAGTTGTGATATTTAAATAAAGTAATTGTGTAAGCCTACGTCTTGCTAAATACAATTTACGGCATAATATATAAAAATATGTGAATTATTTCGCTATACTTCTTCTCTTGTGCGAAGAACAACATTTATTCTTTACGCAGTGTCTAACGCAATGCAAGTCGAAGATTTTACGCTGTTATATTTATTGTATGAAAATTGCAACTATCCCATTTACTTACACACAAAACGGAAAAATCCTGTACACATGCGACACCAGTGCTGCCTTACGGCGAAAATGTTTAGTTGCCAAACTAAAAGCATTGAGCTTTCCCAACCTGAGCAGAATAAACATTAACCGAGTCTAGAAAATTACACCAAAGGGACAGTGCACCGCATTCGTGCAGTATGTTTTGCGATCAAGTCCTGTGACATTCATTCTNACATGCGACACCAGTGCTGCCTTACGGCGAAAATGTTTAGTTGCCAAACTAAAAGCATTGAGCTTTCCCAACCTGATCAGAATAAACATTAACCGAGTCTAGAAAATTACACCAAAGGGACAGTGCACCGCATTCGTGCAGTATGTTTTGCGATCAAGTCCTGTGACATTCATTGTAATTTGTGGATCAGGGAGGTGTATTTGCTTTGTGTACTTGTAACAACTGTTTTTAGTAGTTATAGATTCACTATGAAGATATGATAAACAAAAAAAAAAGATTGGTTTTTGTAATTACACCAAAATAATTACACAATTAAAAAAAGCTTTTATGCAGAATCGCTGGAGAATAATAGCCATTCAGCATTTTGCTGCACAGTGTAGCATACCTAACAACTATCTTTAATAAATCACACAATTTGGTTGAATTAGAGCATTCACCTAAGCTGAATTAATCACGGGGTACAAACACAAATATGTAATCTAAGGATGTGTCACAGAAAATTAATTTGAAACACAGAGGAATGTTTTAAAAAATTATTGAGAAGAAATTTTTTTTGTGTTTTGTCAGAGCATATTGACTATGTCACTTAATAATACATTATGATTATATCTTAAAATATTGAAGAGCGGCTCATTGTTATACTATTTTTGCTTGCCAGACTGTAATTTTAATGAAGTTCTGCAAGCATTTAGAATAATCACAGGAGCAAAGAAGCCTCAAATGGCAGGTTTTTTGTCTACGTACTAAGATTTTGTTTTCACTGCGTTACAAATTGCTGGATGGTAAAAACCTTAACTGGGTACAGCTCATTGCATTGGCATAATGCCAGTAAATTGGTATTCGTAGATAAAGTATACTTTTATAAAATTAAAATGTTTGAAAGAGTACTACTTCAATTTAATTACAATCATCTGTAGAATTAGGATGCAGCAATTCATTCAGAAAGGACATAGATTCCTTTGGCTATACCACTCATAAACACCAATTTATGAAAAATAAATAAATAAATGCATTGAATTTAATAATAAGTACTATCTTCTTAAAAATTAATGCCAAACTTGTTATGCATGAATAACACGTAAATGCTGCACCATACATGACTGTGCTTCCATATGTTAGTTTAATATACACCTCGCTATGGGTTTATATGCCAGTAGCTGTGAGTTTTATAAGGTTATGTAATATTTTTTTAGCACAACTACCAAAATTTAAACCTGCCATCTTTATATATGTAGGTTCAATATATGCATATGCCAATTAAAGTTTGCATGTTATGATCCGAGTAAAAGTCATACTCGAGTGCTTTGTATCATTAGGGTGAATGCTACACAAATGAAGTAGTTCACATGTACCCATCGATCCAATGAAAAAATGAATAACTCATATAGCAATTACCATACATGCTTGGCCTCTTTTTTATGTGTGTTCTTCATATAATCAGTGAGATGCATATATTACCTATGTTTTGTTACTTGTGTGTATATACTGATGAATATTTTTACTAACCAAAAGTAATTATTATAAGTTATAAAAATTAGCAATTTTGAAATAGTAATCTGGAAAGCTAACTCAATAAATTTGTTGAATTTATTTTCGATTTTTATGTGATTATTTACGTTAAAAGTCAGTCAGTGTGTCAGGGAAAGTGAAAAATAGTAGTAGAAAATGGGGTTTATAAATAAAATGCTGGGTATTAACATAGCAGTTTTATGTTCCTTTTAAAGGATGAAAATATGCATTCTGTAAAACTTGCATTAAAAATAAAGTGTGAATTGGTCACTAAATTACGGATTGATAACCTGCCAGAAAGATTTCATTCTAGTTGTTTAAAGCTGGTTTCACAATACTGCGACCCGTTGCGATGCGATGCGTGCCGACCCGATGGGCGGCGACGAGCTATACGTAGCGTTTTACAATTGTGCAGCGATCTGTCGGCGATACTCCGTCTGAGATGGTGCTGCTATCTAATTCTAGGATGTAAATTACGTTTTTAGACCTCGTGAATATAACAAAAGATACGCTAAAAACATTGATTTAAGTGGGTAGAAGATAAACAATGCCGTATGAACGCGATATGCAATGAGAACTATAGGAATTGGCATACCGCGAGTACGAAAGACATAGAATACGAAGGATAATTATTTTGATGTTGTTAGAAGACGACACATTGGCCATATATATAGGAGTACTTGTCTTCTATTTTGTAGGACTACGTTCAATAAACGTACAAATACAAAGCGTAAATGGGGTTATCGTCTTCAAAATGTAAACAAATAAGAAAATGAGAACTACTCTTATTCTCCACGTAATCAAAGACTTGTTCTTCTTCTTCTCCGTCGTCGGCTTTCGCCGACGGTCGTAGACAATCGCAACGCCAGGTTTCGCGCATCGCACCCTACGCCGACGCACTGCGCCAGACTGTTGCTTCATCCGGATTGGCTAAAGCTCATCGCAATGCATCGGAACGCAACACATCGCTGTATTGTGGAACCAGATTTACTTGTTTCCGGCCGAGCCGATAATTGGTCAATTCTGTGTCTCAGTTTGTTGGTTCAGCGAAACATTTATTCATAATAGCTGGTGATAAGACAAATGTTAGTAAATACGGAATTCATCTACGTCCGGTACAACAGAAATCTCCGAAGAGATTACAGTTCCGTTCGGCATGTATAAATAAATACGTTGATGAAAGAACAAAGTAAACCACGATTGTACATTATTTTTACGACAAAATGTTCTGCTTTTTTTCTTTCAAAGCAAGCAATAGTAACGATAAATCAAATATATTTAATTTTCTGCAATAATACGTTGTAAAATGCCGTTGTTTATACACAACAGTTTTTTTTCTTAATTGTCATATTTGACGAATATAAGAAACTTTGTCGTATCAATTAGTTTTCCTACTTAAATTAGACAAACCACACTATACACGATTTGTTAATATATAAAATTTAAATAGTTTTAGTTATTTAAATCTCACAGAACGTCCAATACGTTTACACTCGTATGGGTGCGCGAGTGACATTGTGCGCGAATGTGACGTATTTAAAACGCTCATCAAGCAGACCTGTATTTTCTTTCGGCCATGCTTCTACCTTATCCGCAGCTTTCAGGAGACACCGGGCTGTCAACACGGAATGGAATGGTAGTCGGTACTACGATGCAGCAATAATTACATGCTTCCGGAACTCGTCGTTTTTTTTCCGGCAGCGTCTGCACTTTGGCGCTCGCAAGTACGCTAAAACCGCGGCCACCACTGCTTTGAGAGGAAAGGAAACTCTTGTCGTCACCTATAACAAGTAAACAACCGACACGGCTAACGTCCGCGGAACACAAGTGTGAGATAAATAAGCTAAATAAGCACCTGAAGAGAGCCGAGGCTGTGGTTTCTACGCATGCGCGCGTGGAGACTGGCCACTTATTCATATACACTGAAGAACCAAAAAAACTGGTATAGGCGTGGGTACGGAAATAACAGAGTTATGAAACCAATCAGAGTTACGCGATGCGGTCGGCAGCTAGATCGGTTACTTCTGCTACAATGACAACTTGGTGATATAGTCGGCGCACGAGAGATTTCATACGACCATTTCACGAGTGTACCGGGAATATCGGGGATCCGGTAAAACATCACATCTTCGACATCGCTGCGGCCGGAAAAAGATGGCGAAAGAACGGGACAAACGACGACTGACGAGAATCATCAAACGTGACAGACGTGCAACCCTTTCTAAAATTGGTGCAGATGGGATTTGTGGACTGCCCTGCAGTATTCCTGGTGTGAATTGCCTCCTGCATACCTTCAGACATTAGTCTAGTCCATGCCACGTCGTTGTGCGGCACTTCTGCGTGCTC
>NQII01005516.1:121416-139665 GCA_002778355.1 Clitarchus hookeri
GGGGGGGCTACATGATATTGGGCAGGTGTACCAGTTTTTTTGGTGCTTTAGTGTACTATCCTATGTTAGATTAAACTACAAAAATACTCATTCAACTTGTATTGTACAGGCTGCGTCTAAATTAGGCTGACAAACTTCGGCTGCTGGTTATTCGCGAATAAAGAAGGCGAAAACATATAACATACGATCTACGATCTAAAGTGAATCCTAAGGACGGTACACACCTTTGAAGTTGGACCTGAAACACCTTTTTTTTTCAAATATCGGAAAAATATTTAAGATAGAATACTGAGCGTATGGATAATGTGTAACGGAAAAAAGATCATTAAACAGCACACCTGTCTGTCACTGTCATAAAATTATGTCATGGAAATAATAAGTTTACTACCCTCATTTCGACTTAATCCCCATGACATTTTAGCATACTTGGGATTTAAAAGATGTATTATTAACCGCCCACGTGTCACAATTAACGCTACACATTATCCACACACTCAGTGTTCCATCTCCAGTATTTGTAATACTCTCGTGCTTTAGGCCCAACTTCAGAAATACGTACCGCCCTTAGGATTCATCTCTGAAGACCTCGATGTTAAGAGCCACCCGAATCTTTTCACTCTCACTTAGGATTCACTATAGACCATAGGTCGTATGTGTCTCTTCGCCTTTTGTCGTGATTAATCTGAAGCCGAAGATTGCCAGTCTAATTTAGATACATCACGTAGATTAGTTTAAAGTGTGGAAACACGGATTCACCCGCTATCCTAGGCTAGTTTATGTGACCTTGTTTGGTTAGGAAACTTTAATAAGACAAACGCCAACAAGTGGATCACGGTTCGAACATCGAGTACAGATAGCTGAAATGCCCGAATATAAAATATCTTACTTTAACTAGCTCGTTAGATTCATAAATAAAAGTTAAATTTTCTTCATAAGACACATGTTTTTGCGCAAGCACACGTGCGTTCATGCTTTTTCTTACTTATAAATATTTCATAAGCAACGCAAGCAGAAATAACACGGTTTTTTTTAAATGAAAAATTTATTGATTTCTTTAAGAGATGCAGATGTCTTGGGAGTAAAACGTATTATCTAGTTAACGTAATTTGCGAGGATGAAATAATTAAAAATACTGTATAAAAATAACAAAAATATTTTATTGAAGTTTTGCTCAAACACTGTTTAAGGTAATTGCAATATGCGTTTTAATATGTTACGTTTCTTTCTTTGAAAAAAAAAAATTAAAAAAATTCTAACTACATGTGGTGTATTTCAAATTTTTTTCTCTTGTAAATCGTTAAAACATTTGTAATGTAACCGGACCTCACTAGAAGTTACTTGCTGACCCCTGCATGGGTAAAAACGCACATGCGCAGTATTGATGGACACACTTAAACGCATGCGCAATAACCGAAATGCATAAACTTGGTCGCAATAGTACTCTCTACGATTGCCACACATACGGCTAGTTTCTTCACAGTGTGAACACACTGCTAGAGCAGCCTAGCCAGACAGAGCCTACTACAAACCATATCTTCATAAGAAATGTTTCATTTTTAATTAACAATTCATGACGCTATTCCCACCTGTTGTGTGCAGAGTGGTTAATAGGGTCCTCAGTTAATGTTAGATGGCACAGACTATAAGGTTCCTTGAAGGTTGAGGGTATCTCAAACAATGACTTCATCACATCTTGGTTTTAACAGGTTTATTTGCCCGGGAATTTATTCATACATTCCCGGAACTTTCCCGGGAGTTTATACATACTTTCTCGGCACCTTGTGCTGAGAATTTGCTCATACGCTATCGACCCTGCGAGTTCTTGGCCTGAAGGGCTGATTACAGTGTTCTGACTAACGTTTCCGATGTAGTGGGGGCATTAGGTGACAGGACATGCCCCTGAGTGATGACGTTGTTACTTAACTGTACTTGTTGCGGGGTAGTGATTCCGGCAGTTGAGGTCTGGTGAGTTGGGTAGCCCGGTTACAGACCCTCGGACTGGCTGTTGTTGGTGTGTTGCACTTAGCTGGCTTCCTCTCAATGTAGAGCCCCTTGTTGAAGCTCACCACTCGACTTCCGTTCGTGGCATAGGGTTTTAATCGACTGATTACCTCCCTACCAAGTCCCAGCGAGAGACCATTGGCAGGTCCCCACCCAGCTCTCCGCTTGGGGTTGCACTGGACTACTCCCACTCACTCGACATGGTGCTCCTCGTTGAAGTTCACCACTCGACTCCGCCTTCTCGGTACGTAACTGTAACTGACTGACTGGTGACTGACTGACTGACTTGACCGACTGACTGACTCGCGTCCCGGCATGGTGATACTACTCGTCTGACGTAACTCTGGTAACTGTCTAACTGATTCTGCCGGGGCCCGAACCCTCGGCCACTGCTAACTGACTTGACTTCCTCTCTCGGTATGCGATTCTAACTGATTGCAGACTGATGTAACTCACTCTCCAGGCGCGGAGTATCGCAGCTTCCGACTGCCACGACATGACTGACCTGGCCGGGGTCCGATCTCCCCGGCCTCGGTTAACTATTGCAAGGACTTTTTCCTCTCAGCTCGCGTTTCTAACTGACTGGATGCCTGCTCTGATGTACCTGATTCTCCTGGCACGGAGTATCGCAGCCTCCGACTGCCCCGATATGACTGACTCCCTCCTTGTCTCTAAAAACGGCTTTTAAACTATCTGGGCGCCCTCCCCAGATTCATACATGTGTCTCCCAGGTTGGTGAGGAGGGGTGGGAGGAGGGCGCAGAACAAAACATGGTTTATACATGTGCCATGGTTCTTGTTGGAGGAGGGGGGTGACCTGCACTCTATGGCTTACNAACTTTCAAACTGATCAGCCCTTCCTCGGGGCGTATCTCACCTTCCAGGTGGGTCGGCGATATTTTCCTGTCGTCCGCCTTCCTATCTTAACTCCCTTGATGGCTATTTGCTTAACTCGGTGTAACGTCGGCGTGTCCAAGTTCACGCAGTTTGCTAGGGGTGGGGGCAGGAGAGGTCCCGCGCTGCAGCGACACATGTGATGGCCTGCACACGCTTACTACTTCTGGCTTCTCCGCATGTGTGCCTGCTGAAGGTGCTCGCAGGGGATTAAAATCGCGGGGGGTGTCAGCGAGGTTTCTACTTCCAATGTGCGTTACACGTCAAGGCTGTCCACGGTAAAGTGAGCACTTTTGAGGCCCTAGTTACTTTTTTTCCTTTCAGTAATTTTTTAACCTTTAGCCACATTTTTATGTAAATTTTGCAATGTAAGTAATAAACACAGTGTGTATATTCCACCACACTCGGAAGTTTGCGTCTAAGGTAAAAATTATATATATTTATTGTCTATTATTCCGAATGATAGGGCTTTCAAAAGTGCTCATTTTACCGTTCATAGCCTATTAATGAATTTTCTTAACCATCTAATTTGGCTGGAGTTAGATTTAAATTTAAGGGTGCAGGTCACCAAAAAATGCATGATTTTATATTTGTACGAATTACTACCCAACTACGAAATACTACAATACTTAAAAGCATGTTTTTATAATCGCATGTCAAAATCACAATTTTAGTGTTTTGGGTGCATACAAATAGTAACAAACTATCTCACATACCAGAATTAGACAATTCGTATTGAAATAAGATGCCACGAGTTACTTCGAAATTTTTTTTAAATCGCACAATAATATGTTAATGCAATTTAAAATAATTTTTTTATAAAATAAGTAAATTCAAGCAATTTTTTTATTTTTAGCAGTCTACGATTTTTTAAAAATCAATTTTGTTAAATATTGGCCATTCAGTTACATTGTTAAATTTGCAGGTAGGGTTTTCGTTTATTTTATTTGTACCCCTCCCCTTCCCCCTTAGCAAGCTCTAAAATTGTGATTTTCTCATGCCATAACGCAAAACTATGACATATTTTTTTTATGCATAGAAAGGGTACTTACAAAACAAATATCTTCAAGCTGGGCTTTATTTCGTAGAAAAAAAAGAAATTTTGGGTGATAACGCATTTTATGCGACCAATCATAAACTGTAGGATTGGTCTACCACACACACAAATGTGGGGTGTAATAATTGTTTATGCAGCTGGTTCAAGTTTAACTGCCTGTTTCTTCCTTAACGGTATGTGTTTCATTATGCATGAGTAAAATACATTGGTTTCCTAGTGGTCGCATAAACGGTTTGGGGTAGTTACAAAATGCATTTTTATAAGTGACGCCATTTTTCCTTGTGGTTATCTTCTTGATAAGATGTTATCTAAACGCTAAAGCACAGCATATTTGATCAATTTGTGACGTCTATACTTTTGAATTATAAATCCTTTGGATTTTAAATGTAACCGGAGCGAAAAAAAAATTATTTCTAGCTTTAATAGACGCTGATTTAAGTAAAATTATTGTAGTTATTACTCTGGGTTCCAATTCGTTAGTTGATAGAAAGTTTTTTCATACCCCTTTTTATGAAAATCGAAACTTCGTTAATCTTTTTCGTTAAAAGTGTGCATCTCTGTACATTTTTGTTTTAATCACAAATGTTAAAGCATAGCCGAGCGAGGAACTCATTTTCATTTCGAATGGGTGAGGGTGAGACGGTGATGCCATTACTTTGCTGGAAAAAGCTGGAACAGACTGGCGCTGCATTACTGTTGTGATTTTATGTTGGAGCCAGTCGCTGCTAGGAGTCGTGACATTCGGTTTGAAGCAATATTAAATGAACTATTCAAAACTTTGTTCGTAGATGGGAATACAGGCCCTTCAAGTTTTTGATTAATAAATGCTTCTTGCCGTCCTCGCGTTTATGTCTAGAGGCTGACTGAGCAGCGGCTTATATACTAAACTGAAATAAACTGATATACAAAATTACGTATCCATGTTAAAGCTGGAGTGTAAGCCCGGAATATCTAAACCTAAAAGTGATAACATTGAAATACACAAAAAGGAGTTGGAACATTGAATTTCGCGTGGTTTTGCGTCGCCTTCTTAGGCACATCAAACCTAAACGCGTCAGAACTTCCTCATTAAAGACGTCTACGGGCACTTCCACATCCGATAAATTTTCTCATTTTCCTGTTGTGCTCGAAACATCGGTTATGGGAGTGACGTCTTGGCTTCCGAGAATCCTCTACGAGTTGAAGTAGATCCGGTAGATATAGACTGTCCACGGTAAAGTGAGCACTTTTCAGGTTCTAGTTACTTTTTTTCTTGTCAGCCTTTATTTTATCCTTCCACCACTTTGTAAATAAATATTGCCAAGTAAGTACTAAACACAGTGTATATATTTCACCAGACTTGAATGTTAACGTCTATGGCTACAATGAAATACTTATTGACTATTATTCCAAATGAGAGGGCTTCAAAATGTTCTCGCTTTACCGTGGACAGTTTATATGTGAGACTTTTTAATGCTTAGATCATGAGCTTCGTGATGATTTCTGCCCATTTGCTGGAGTGCATACACGCACTATATCCTAACTAATCCTAACTGATATTATAAATGCGAAAGTGTGTTTTTTTTTGTCCTTTCCCGTTGCAACGGAGCAACGGATCGACATGATTTTTTGTACAGAGATAGTTGGAGGGCCGAGAAGTGACATAGGCTACTTTTTATCTCGAGAAAATATCTCATTCCCTAGGGGAAATTCTTATTGGAAAATGAAAAAGTACACAAACGAAATAACAATGCAACGTTGCAACCGAGCAACAGATCGACGTAATTTCTTTCACAGAAATAGTCGAAAAGGCTGAAAAGTGATATTGGCTACTTTTTAAAGCGAGAAAATATCTCAGTTCATTAAATTGGTAATCGTAAAGGACTGCTCGCTACATAACGGCGTGGGTTCGATCAGTTTATTCTACGAACGCAATCATGAGTCACGGAAGCATTTCCAAATTTGGCGGCATCGATCGTCACGAATACCTTGAACGAGGGCAAAATCGCTTCACCACTGCACACAGAGAAGACTTGTCCCTTATCGGACGAGAATTGGAAAGTGTGAAAAATTAAGTGTTTGTAGATTTGGCAGTGGTCGATAAACGCATAGCGACCGTGGAGGTGCTGATAATCGATCTTATCAATGTATCGAATGCGCAGAGACGAGAAGAATTGAAGGACCTACAAAATGTATTAATGTCCAAACTGGCTGCGAAAACTGATGTTGCTAGGTATAGCAAGATGATATTGGATACGTGTGTCGGACAGCTAGAAAATATCGAAAAAGCAATTTCAGAAAATCGCGAATAATTTCCTACAAAAAAGGCGAGGTCGATATATATATATATACACACGTGTACGAAACGCCTTTCTCACTCAGTGAACGATGGATAACCAAACCGAATTGGTGAGCGAGCTGCAGCGAGCGATTGAGGCTGTACGGACCAAATACTTACTCTCGAAAAATAACGGAATGGCCGTCGAGAATCGAAGGGAGAGGGCTCTGGAATTGATTACCCTCCGGCTAGACGAAATTAGAAAAATCCGAGTGACGGGGACGATGCCCGCGTTGATATCAGGCATGAAATCAAGGTGGAAGAACCGGAATTGCCCGAATCGGAAGGTGGCATCATTAGCGACGAAGAAAATTTGCCCCTGATCGATTTGTTCCGTGCGCGAGAACGGAAACGATCATGAGAGCACGGGTCCGATGTGGGCACTCTTTTTATCTCATTACATCGCTTCCTACTCTGACCGCACTGCCGACAAGATTTATGGTTTGCAGAAAAGTGGTGGAAAATGGTACCTTGGGAATAAGGAAGTTTTATTTTTCCCAGGGATATACTACAGATCGGCAAGCACAAGGTGAAAATCACGCAGGGATTTAGCGAACGTTTGTTTCGTAGACGTCCTCGACACTACACCGAAACGGATTTGCGCAAGTACCACCTTTTGTTAAAGCAAAGTCGCACATATCACGCCGAGAATAACACTGCATCACATCGATTTAAAGACACGGCGCACGAAACATTCACCATTATAGCTGGACTGTTTCCTAAGGTACGTGAAATTGGTGGTTCAGGTTTGACTCAGAAATGGGAGAGCGGAGAAAAAATCGACCATCAGTATTGAGATGATCCGAATGAGTTAGTCGATAGGCTTAGACTTCGGATTGCTTTCAAGCAGCAAGAAACCGCTCGCACATGGACGAAATAATTTCCATCGAAGAACTCGCGGAGGCGGGCTAAATTTCGAAATGAGCAAGTATGCAGTTACTGACGAGCTGCACAAATACGCTATGATAAATTTCCCATGGAGAAAATACGTCATGAAAGGGCGGGACTTTTTTTTCCTATCCGGTCATTCTCGAAATGCAAGACTTTGTTAGTGTGAATAAAGGTCATCGCTACATTTTGACCATAATCGCTTTTTGCAAGTATGCCTGGACCAGGCCGCTCAAGTCGAAGAATGCGCGTGACGTCACGAAAGCCGTGGCGGGTGTGTTGCGCGAAGGACGCATACCGAAAAATCTCCACACCGACGATGGTAAAGAATATTTTAATTCAACTTTGCGTGCACTGATGAAAAAGTATAGCAGAAATCATTATTCTACAAACTCTGGGCTCAAGGCCAGCTTCGTAGAGCGTTTTCACAAGACACTCAAAGCTAAACTGTGGAGACATTTCACGGCGAACAGAAACTACAAGTGTTTTGATATACTCCCAAAACTCGTTCGCAAGTACAATTCTACCGTTCATTCTACCACTCGCATGAAGCCTGAAGACGTGAAAAACGACTCCCTGGTTCGGACGGTAAATGCTATTCCGAAGAGGAGGGACCCACGCAAGCCTAAAGCCAATATTCTTGACTCAGTGTGGTTTTAAAAAAAAACGTGGAGATTTCCACAAAGGCTTCCGTCAGAAATGATCTGCAGAGCTGTGCACGACACTCGTACCGACGCATGTATTACTTCGAGGCGAGCCTTGAAATGACCATAACACCAGTAATGAACCTTCCTGCTGGCGCTGGGGCTCGGTCACGATGCGTAATTTATGGCTACGCTTTGGGCGAGTCCTGACTTCTTTATTTCCTCTTTTCACTAAAACAGTTAAGGGAATTGATCAAATCACTTTCTTTCTTTAGGGAAATGACCCCACAGAGTTGTAATTTTAACATCTTCCGTGAATTGATCATTTACCTTAGGGATTTGATCAAATCTCCGGTTTTATCATCTCCCTGCGATATATATAGCGACCTCGCCTTTTTGTAGGAAATTATTCGCGATTTTCTGAAATTGCTTTTTCGATATTTTCTAGCTGTTCGACACACGTATCCAATGTCATCTTGCTATGCCTAGCAACATCAGTTTTCGCAGCCAGTTTGGACATTAATACATTTTGTAGGTCCTTCAATTCTTCTCGTCTCTGCGCATTCGATACATTGATAAGATCGATTATCAGCACCTCCACGATCGCTATGCGTTTATCGACCACCACCAAATCTTCAACCACTTAATTTTTCACACTTTCCAATTTTCTTCCTATAAGAGACAAGTCTTCTCTGCGTGCAGTGGTGAAACGATTTTACCCATGTTCAAGGTATTCGTGACGATCGTTGCCGCCAAATTTGGAAATGCTTCCGTGACTTATGGTTGTGTTCGTAGGGTAAACTAATCGAACCCACGCCTGTACCTGTCTTTATGAAGCGAGTAGTCCTTTACGATTACCAATATGACGAACTTGTCTTTCCAGCACAATGAACACACATCTTTGAGTTCTGAAAATGTCATGTCTGTATTTACTTTATCGTTGTAAATGTCGCGTGAATTAGTGTCGTACATGCTGAACAAAATGAGGAAATTCACATTGTCGCGAAGCATTTTCTTGGGTACACAGGAGTAAGTTTGACTGAGGTACACATAGTCCATGTTCGCGTGCCGTCCCATTCTAAAGTATTCTTTTATACAAGTTTCTATTTCGCCGGCTATGTCATCGAGCACGAATATCGAGTTTGGAAGAGCTTCGTTCCTAGGCACCACCTTCTCGTTTTCGCTGCAGGGGAAATAACCAATGCCATCTATGCATGGCCTGCAGTACTCTAGCTAATCGCTGGTATTTCGGTTGCTGGAGCAATTTTGAATAAACCTACACGTTCACGAACCGAAGGCCATTGGGTTCTTCGAATATGCTCAGTAGGACGCATGTTTTCCCACATCTGGACAGCCCACAAATCAGGACTCGCACACTATTAGGCAACAGGGCACCATGTCATGATTCGTGCTCGGTTTTGGCATCTTCCCCCGTGATACGCACGGGGAGACTCATGTCCTGCTCGATTACCTCCATTATACTAAAGCAAAACTGTATAAAAGAATATTTATAGTTCGCTCGCTCAGCTTAATACAATGCGCCGTAAGGTAAAGACGGTCAAATCCGGCCGTAGGAACGTCGATTCACCCATCAATAATCTCCCGTTCGAACTTCACATTCCAGGATACAGGTTCTGCGGGCCGGGAACAAAGATAGTTGAAGAGCTGTCACGCAACTAGATGGGCATAAACGCCTTGGACGAAGCGTGCAAGCACCACTACATCGCCTATTCTCAATACAACGATCTGAAAGCTAGGCACCAGGCAGATGACATACTTGCACAAAAGGCCGAGTAAATAATAAAATCGGCAGCTGCCGGGCTCAGAGAAAAAGTAGCCACCTGGGGCGTATCCAACATCATGAAAGTCAAAGGTTAACTAGGCATGGGTCTATGTGCAAGCAAAAGGTAATCGCAGAGCCCTCGAAGGACCAAGAGGAAGGGAAGGACAAGGTAGGAGGGTTCCCGCCCGTACTGATACCTGCACTCCGTGCTCTGGTAAGAATCACTGGGGGAGTCACGAAGTAAGCGCCGTGAAGCGGGCTTGGAATGATCTACAACAGGTAGAGGAAACCCACCACCATCACCATAACAGAAAATTGGAAGCTATTGCCATGGAGAAAAAACGGCCAAGGGTTCTACATTNGGGGGGGGGGGGGAGAGGAGAAAATTGAAGAAGGAAATCAAAGTGAATTTACCTAGACACCCACTGACGAATTTGGATTTGGAACCGTTTGCTAGAACATTGAAAATAACTAATTTTCGCGGAGTGATTACTTTGAGATATGATTTGCCCCCTAAACCCAGAAGACACGAATGTGCCATAATTAATCTGGACATGACAGCTGGGCTCAGTATGCACTAGGCAGCCTATGTAAAAAAAGAGTAAACATGCAAATAATTATGATAGTTTTGGGAGTTTGCGTCCTTCATCCGAATTGCGCGAGTGTTTGAAATATACCAAACTAACGTACAATTATGAAACGGAACAAATGCTTAACACATGGAATTGTGGACACTTGTGTCTACAATTTTTAAGCAATCGAGATTTACAGTGATAAACAAAAAAAAATCAATATAATTTGCAGGGAATAAAAAAGGCATGTGAGCTATACCGATCTCATCAGTATCTCGGTGTATA
This sequence comes from Clitarchus hookeri, assembly GCA_002778355.1. Lineage (NCBI taxonomy): Eukaryota > Metazoa > Arthropoda > Insecta > Phasmatodea > Phasmatidae > Clitarchus > Clitarchus hookeri. Next base: position 131,857 of record NQII01005516.1, read on the forward strand.
TCATTATGAGTGGTCAAACGCCCGAGCTGTTAGCCAACTTTTACCCTCCCTTAGAAATGGAAGGGGAATGGTGTGTGGTGCTGGTGGATTTTCAAACTTACAACTCCATATCCAATCTCGAGTAAAATAAAAATTCCAATTTTCAGTATTCGGTTATGGAGGCAGCGAAGGAAATCGTTATTCCCACAGGGGCGAACGAGCTGACGGATATGGAATACTTCATAAAGAAATCGCTGCCGCGCGACATTGCATTCGAACTGCACGGGAATCCGAATACAATGAAGGTCGAAATGTTTTGCACCGCAGATGTAGATTTCACAGAACCGGACGAAATCGGACCCATGTTGGGGTTCGAAGCCAGCGTGTACGAAGAAGGTAAAAAACATGTATCGGCGAGTGCGGTCAACAACTTTCCGGTTAATGTTTTACGAATAAACTGTAATTTGGCAAGTTACAGTTACGTGAGTGGAAAACCGAGCAGCAATATTTACGAGTTCACCCCCACCATAGATCCTGGATATGAAATCGTAGAATGTCCAAAACCGCTCATTTCTTTCCGATCGTCACAAAGAGCATCCACGAATTAGCCGTTTCGATCGTGGACAAAAACGACGAACTGATTAATTTCCGAAACGAAGAAATTACTTTGTGCCTGCACCTCAAACGATAGGACTAAATTCCTCTGGGAAAACAAAAATGTATAAATGCATGCGGTACATCGAACCCGAAATCAGTAAACCACGAGGACTCGTTGCGCTAGCATATGAAAACACATAGTTTTTACACGTCCTCGGTTTAAAAGTAAACCGCTATGGTGGACGAAATCCTCGACCTGGATCAAAACCTACAATTCGACGATAAATTTGATAAAATCGAAATGCATTGTTACTAGCCTTATCTTGTCGGGCCTTTCTATCTCGGGAGGTTCGAATACCTATAGAGCGTCAAGATATTTACACCTTGCCTAGCCAGTCCTTTATGCGCATAAGAGGTAGGCTAACGAAAACAGATTGGACCCACCCGACCACCACCAAGTTGGTTCGAAATGGGATTCTTAACCTTTTCGAACGCGTAATGTACGATATATATGGCGCCGCGGTCAACCAGTCGAGAGATGTGGGCATAACGTCGTCGATAAAGAATTACCTATCGCTCACGCCCAACCATCTTTCTGCAGCCAAGATGGCAGGGTGGGGAATCGAAGATGACTGCAGTGTTCCCATTTACGCCGAAGGCAGGTTCGACGTATGCACTCCGCTCTCCTTGCAACTAGGATTCGTCGGAGATTATAAGAAAATTATAATAGGAGTTAGGTAGGAGCTGGTAATTACTCTGGCTGCATCGCATTTTGATGCTGTGTTGGGAGTCAGAGAAAACACGCAGCCCCGTCTCTCTTACTTTGAAAACCATTGAATCACTTGTCCCTCGCGTGACCTCAAGCATCCTCGAACGTGCCAAGCTGTTGAATTATGCTAAGAAAGAAAAAGTTATCGAAATAACATTCAGACGTTGGAGCCTGGTCACCTGCCTGGCCCTGTCCGCCACCACGCGAAATCACTGGGTCTTAAAAACGTCTTCCAGCACAGAAAAACCGCCCTACACCATACTGGCGCTTCAGACCAACAAACAGCATAGTATTGGAGGCAACAAGCCTACGTTTGACCACTGCAAAGTCGAAAACGTAAATATATTTTTGAATAACGAAAACTACCCGTATGTCTACCTGAACACTACGTTCAACCAAGAAGGTTTTACTTTGCCATATTATATGTATTCGCAAATCCAATCATTGTAATACGGACGCGAGGCGCATCTTATTCTGAACCCCACAAATTTGCGAGACATGGCATCTTTGCTGGTATTCGATACATCGAAGCAGAACGAGCGCGTGCAAAATGGTACGGTCGAATGCCGGATCGAAATAATCACCAACGAAAACATACCCGCGAATACCGCAGCTTACTACTTGATACTCCACGACAGGATTCAGTACGATTATTTTTCTGGCCTGGTTAAAATCATCACTTAATTAAGCACGTAAATACGCATGGCGTAGGGACTCACGTTTCAATCGTATAAATGTACTGTAATTTTCAAGGTTTATGTAGCCAAGAAGACTTCGTGTTCAAGGAAATCGCAGTCACTGATTTTCACAGTGTGACTAGAACCCGCAACATTCAACCTCCGTATCCGTGAAAACTGTTGGATGGAAAGAGCAAGAAAACTAACGCCTGGTAAACCAAGTACTACCACGGACCGTGCTGGGACAAAGGCAAGTTCCCGTATCATCAGGCGGGAAACGGGCTGAGCGACTTGCTGATGCAGTAGTAGCAAAGACCGATTTATGTGGCGGGGCCCGAGCAGGAAAAATGGCTGAGTAATTTTTGCATAAACGAATTGAAAATAATCGACGTACAGGACGATCATGAGTGTCGTTCCCTTCGTAAAATGAGGAAATAAACGGATTGGAGTTCTTTGGTGAACTTTGAAAAACGCCCAGTTACTTTACGAGTGGTATGCTCATTTCACAAAGATATAAAAACAGTTATATATCTCGTAGCTAAAACATTATTATTTTTTTAATATACCAGCTAGCATTTGAGAAGAGCTTGACGCGATTTCGCACGACACAGAGTCGGAAAAAAAATACTGTTAAGTGCTGGTGTCGATGCAAAATTATCTTTAATAGCTGCTGCGAACACCTGCTGCAAGTACTTTGCGTGATCTTAGGCTGTGTGAAATAAGAATATATCTGATCACATTACAGTCATGTGTATAGATAACTTCATTCCACAATGCGAAAAAAATTATATACATAAATAGAACCCGAAAATAAATTATTCGCCCAGTCTGGCACGAGTTACCGTGGGAGCAAGATGCCGCAATTTTATCCCAACAACCTGTACGTCTTGTCATATTCAGATGACTCTAAAATAACCTATTCGTTCTGTAAGTCTGGATCACTACATACCTACGAAGAAAAATGTGATGGATGGGAACACTGGTTACATTCAGTGACTCCGGTTGGTTGCGAGCCTACTCAACAGTTAATAACTTGCTGTACTCCTGGCAATTGCGTGGTTCATCACATAAAACGGTATACGACTCTTCCAGCAACCGTGTACCAGGTTCTAGAATTTGCAGCAACTTCGAGTTGAGGCAAGGTCGACCCTCCTCCTTCGACCACCGAAATTCACACCCCTGACTGCTCCACCCAGGTCCGCGTACGTCGGCAAAATAATACCAGCGAGGCTTCGACTCAAACGGCCCCAACTAAACTTCGAAGATCGTACCGCAGCCACCGTGTTGACACCACGATGCAGAAAAATTCTAGAAAACCTGCATCGAACTGTGAAGCATGCCCATGAATATATCCACGTGTGACGTCACCTGCTGTTGCCAAGATAGGTTCGTCTACGACAGACTTTAACTTGGAAGAAGGCACTTTAAACATTCCCATTCTACTGCGTCAGATCGAACGTCAAAGACTGCTAATAATTTTTTGCGAACATATTTTGGATCGCACATTAAATTTTTAAAGACTACACGAATGGTAGGTGTATTTATAATTTTTTTATTTGAGTAAATAAAACACATCTGTTTAAAAATTAATTATCTGTGAATTTTTATTTTAAACCTTTTCTTTTTTAAATATTACGTTCAATATTTGCTAAATAAATAAAGTGTAGAGAAAATAGATATCAGTGAAAATTTTATATAAAGGAATGGCTCGCGGGAACATACAGTACCGAAGGAGCAAGGGGGACCCTTGACACGAACGTATAAGGACTTTGAGCGGGCGAAGGAAATAGGGAAAGCTTGCGCGGAGTGATTCTCTACGTCCGCTCGGACGTACCCTGTCACACGCGCGCCGCAAGCCGATCAAAATATTTCCATGCTGGGTTCAATATGAGCTTCCTGGCACCTAGTTGCGTTTCCGATCTCATGCATAGTAAGCTGTTTTCCCGTATATATATAAATCAAAGGTGATGGCCAGCGCAGTTCCGCTGGTATCCTCTCCAAGCCGATCCTGGGAGCTGCAACGTAGCTCTTACAGCAGGGAATAACTCCCACTCCATTTATTAGTCTTTGAGTGTCCCCTCACTCCATTACTTTTTTATTGGCCATTGAATAAATTATTTTAATACATTATTAGAGTGTATATATATATATATATGAGAAAAAATAATAATGTTAACTTATTTAAGGGTTCTGCTTACCTATCAATAAAATTCAATATATAGGTATTTTTTTTATTCGCAGGCGTACAGACACATGGCGAAGTGGTGGCAGACTGTGGTTGGGGGTATGCAGAGCATTGTAGAAAAGGAATGGGCACTCGCTTATAAACTTTAATTGGCAGTAAAGACTCCGTGCTGTGACTACTTTAAGGAAAATAGCAGCCGTCTTCGTAATGTCATCGATTGATTTCTGGTCCGAGAGTGACGAGGCTCTTCTAATGAATGCGGTGGAATTATTTTAAAATATGGGTGCCTCTGCATCTATCGCCCCAGGGCGATGCGACGCTGCACCATCAGAGACCATGGCAGAATCCGGCGCTGCAACTATAGCAACAGTCGGCATCGCGATGGAGACGCCCTTCCGGAGCACCCAGAAGCCACCGTTCCAGGGTTCCCAGGCGCCACCCTTTTGCGGCTTCCAGATGGGTGAGTTGGCTACATGCGACAACATAACTGAAGGTTCCCTGCTGCAGGAAACTGGCAACGTACCGGAGCTGGAAAATGGATCGCCCGAAATGACTGCTTTACTTGTGCAAACAATGGGGACTCTTTCTTCTAACGATGTGACGGACTCAGCCGTGTCGGTACAGTACTCTCCGGTCTCCAATATTGCTTACGCAAATGTTGGTAGATGCCTTTGCTGCGAATACATGTGGTATCTGCTGCCTCTCGATGCTAACCCACCCTCCCATCGGTCTGACAGAGATGAGATTCACCTGTGTTTAAATAACTTTGAAAGCATTTTACGCGCGTTACGCAACGATCTTGCCGATTTGCAACTCAAACTGACTAACTGTGTACGTGTTATGACGGATGTGAAATGTTACATGGAAGGATTTGTGCTAAGATTTCTACCATCCTAGAGTCTGCAGCTACATTAGACATTTATATTGATGTAAAAATTTGATTTTAGAGACACGCATCTTTTCCCNCATCCTAGAGTCTGCAGCTACATTAGACATTTATATTGATGTAAAAATTTGATTTTAGAGACACGCATCTTTTCCTTCTATACTTGTGAACCAAGCATTTTTACCTAATTTTAGGCGTAGTGTTTATTTGTGGTTTCTGAGTTAAATATAGAGAAATATTATTTAACTTCAACTTTAAATACGTAAGTATTTTTTTTCTTTCTTTGGTATAAATATTGATTGCGTTTGCTTTTCNTTATTTAACTTCAACTTTAAATACGTAAGTATTTTTTTTCTTTCTTTGGTATAAATATTGATTGCGTTTGCTTTTCCCTTGGAGAAGGGACAATTACGTGCTATATTCCTTCTCTCTCTTTTTTTTAATGTATTAATTCCGCTTGCTTTTGGAAGAGGGTCAAGTACGTGAAATATTTTTTTCTCTTTTTGAATATGTTTATTGTGCTTCCTTTTCTCTTGGAGAAGGGACAAGTGCCTCCTATTACATAACAATTGCGCTTGACTTATTCACCTACAGTATTAACAAATATACATTAAAATTTGATGCACACTATTATCTTTCTTTGTTTTACTGTTACAAAAAATGTCTTGTGTGAAATATTCAGCAAATAACCATTTTAAGAAGAGTATTCAATTTTAAAAAATGTGCACGGCACAATGGTACCGCTACTGACCTAATTAACTACCTCACGAGAGTGTGAAGACGTAAGGATGGTATGTTGACGGAGGATATGTGATCGAGTGACAACCTACTTTCTGACATGTCACTCAAGAACGCCGCCAGCCTCTGCCTGTCTCTCTTTTTCTATCCTCTGTATCGCTTGCATGAAGCAGCAATCAAAACACTCACATCATTTTTAAGTGATTTCAATACGAATGAAAGTATTATACAAATACTTGCAACAAAATGATTTATTTTACATCATAATTAAAAAAAAAACCTTGTAAGAACATTAAATTCAATATAAAAATGCATCATATTTACACATCAACAATATATAAATATGTATTATATTTACAAAACACGTGGGAGAAAATATTTTACAAGATAAACATATTTACTGACAAAATGCGAAAGATTGATAAACAACAAAAATTGATGATATATTTAAACACATCGACATTTATTTGTACAAAATAATGACTTTTTACACATAGCATAAAACCATACTTTTTCCATCAAAACTTTTAATTACGCACGTCTATATTTTTTTTTACACTGTAGAATGTGTATGTTTCTTCAACTAAAAAAAATACTGGGGGAATGGGAGGTTTTCATCACGTGGGTTTTTTTATAGATAGAGCAAAGCTCATATGCATACGCACACACAAGCACCTCTGGCCAAGGGTCCAGTGGCGTTGTAACCACCAAACTGTGCCAAGCGCCATCACATCGTTCATAGTATACTTTAAAAAGTTAATAATTTTTAATTTCATGATTAAATTCTCAATTTTCCCTGTCATACTTTCTTGAACGTCGTTCACCTACAATGGTTTTCTTTTTATAAATTTCCGATGTTTGTAGGAAATTTTGTTTGTGGACGGCACAGATGTACTGCACACTCGTCACTGTCAAAATCTTGCAGTGATAATTCAAGAGTCTTGCCATCTAAAACACTTATTTCAAGGAATAAATTAACATTTTCGTCACACCGCTCCACAGTTACGGTAATTGCTGACTGGTCCGTGTAGGTTACGCCGTGCAGGAGAGGATAACCACTTGCATATTATTTCTCGGGAATGAACTTATCAACAGGACGCGCTCCACCGTTGCGAGAAGACTTGGTGGAAGGTCTCAGCCTCGAGCCTATGTGCATTTCGCATGAGAAAGGCGTGCAGGTGGAGGCCCAGTCCGGGAAACCTTGCCTTTTCATAACGTAGTTACATAAATCACATTTCTCCTACCATTTACACACACAATTATTTTTATGTTTCGGAAAAGTTCGTATACTTTTCTTTCGTACATTCTTGCCTTGCATACGTGGACATCCCGATTATGTTTTACCAACTCCTCCAGCGAACAGGGAAGCGTTGACTTAGGGCATAAATTGTATACGTAACAGTTTTTGTATTCACACGTTAATGTATCCCGCACATAATAGACTTCTAAATCATCGGACCAGCATGGCCAGTGAATTGTACCGTCACAAAATTTAATTTGCAGAACGCCTCGAGCATCTAGAAAACTTACGCATCGTTACCCACAATTCAGTTCACTGTACTTCCTCACGTCTTCTTACCTGAATGGAGAAAATTCGGCGACGGACACTTACATATCTTCTTCGATATCACTTTATTTGAAGTCGGAGCTGATGGTGCTCTCTGCGAAGCTGGGAGAGAATAAGCTGAAGGACGTTCTGGCCGATGGGGGCTGATACGGGTTGCCTGATAGTTGCGGGTTCGTGCTAGTAGACGGTATTGACGAAGTTGCTCCTCGTGCCACTATGGTGCGGATAAGCTGAAGAATATCATCACCATTTTCTTCTGCGTTGCTGTTATTTTATTGTTCACTTGACAACATGGCTATCGTAAATTTAACAGGGGTTTGAAACCCTGCAAGTTTCGAAAAGGTCACTGGGTTTTTCTCTTGAAACAGCGAAAAAGGAACGACAGCGAGAAAAATGACATATTTCGTCCTT
>NQII01005516.1:139706-151199 GCA_002778355.1 Clitarchus hookeri
GGGGGGGGGCTCGAAGTGCATCTAATAAAGAGTTTAAAGGGGAAAGAAATAGTCCACCCACGCGATTAAAGTTGGCCGCCGATTGGTCGGAACGAAGGTTTCCGAAAACACCAGAGTAATTAGCTAATGGGAAACGTTGGCGGAGTAATTATATTGGAAAGGGGTTGGGCGTTAGCCAATGAGAATCAGAATCAGGGGTGGGTTAATTTGTCAATTAAATATATTGGAAAGGGGGAGTGGAGGGGGTTAGTCGTCTGCTGGACAGCACCAGCAATATAAAACAAATTACAAACGAAGAAACCAAGATGGCGGTCGAACGAAGGTGAGAGACAAACTACAGTAATGCATAAACATATAACAAACTAAAAAAAAAAANACCAAGATGGCGGTCGAACGAAGGTGAGAGACAAACTACAGTAATGCATAAACATATAACAAACTAAAAAAAAAACTATATTGCGGACGATGGCTGTGACGCCTACCAAGATGGTGGAATGAGTATGGTTTGGAGAGGAATGTAGGGTACCTCCGGAAATTAAATTTTTTAAAATAAATTTTAAAAATAAATTTTTTGGATTTTTTGGATTTTGGGGGATTTTCTGGGTTTTCAAGGTCAGNTTTTTAAAATAAATTTTAAAAATAAATTTTTTGGATTTTTTGGATTTTGGGGGATTTTCTGGGTTTTCAAGGTCAGAGTCAAATTCACCTGGATTCAAGATGGTCGCCGGCCGACCGGAATGACAGAGTACGAACAGCTCCGACGCTCCTTTCCCAGGTCCCGATGTTTCAAAGTCTCCATAATCACTCTACTTTTATTCATATAAAAGGGCATGTCTTTTGAAAATTAAGTTACACTACTCAATAAAAGTTTTCCACCACATGTAATTAGTTGCACATTAAGAATGTTCGCTGGAACAGTAGGCACATTACGAAAAGACATCTGTCAGGCCTGGCGTGTTATTCTGTATTAGCAGTGTGCATTTCATTCCATACTTTCTCTTGGGCTATGATCAACCTAGTAACTGAGAAATCGCGGTGGTGCAAAACTTATTGTTAGTAGTATATAAGCAAACACTTTCATCAGTGCTGACACTGTAACTTTGACATTTGTATAGGTGTGGGGTAGCTCAGTGTTGGGGACATGCCNAACACTTTCATCAGTGCTGACACTGTAACTTTGACATTTGTATAGGTGTGGGGTAGCTCAGTGTTGGGGACATGCCCGTAAGACGAAAAATCGGCGTGCCTCATCTTTAGTGTATGGTCACGCCTGTGTTATAGTCACTTCACGGGATACTTCCAACTTTTTTGAAGCCCTGCTAAAGTTCTACTTCCAGAGTCTAGAAAATCACACCAAAGTGACAACGCACCGCATTCGTGCGCACTCGGTTTAATAATATTTTGCATAACAACTATTTCTTACTAAGCATTACCAACACGCCTATTTTCTCCCTGTTTTAATTCATATAAATTATAAACTAAATTTTATAATTTTAAGATAACATATATGTAAAAGATCAATTTAACTATAAATAAGTTACTTTTATGATAACAGAAGTACAAAACGTCTGTAATGTATGACGTGTTTAGCAAGCCGATGGCAGCTCGTCGAGTAGAGAAGTACTGCCACTGCGACTGGTACAAGCGGGCCGCAGGAAGCGACGGCTCCGCGCCAGAACGGCTGTAGCGTCACGTGACGACCGACAATCGCGGCTCGCAGGAAGTGATAAACGAGGGGCTAATTTGGTGCTGCACATGCAGATTTCTTTTTTCCCAAATTGGTGCGGGGAAGGGGGGTGTAGGGGCGAGATAAGCAAATCCAGCGCTGCTCCACGGCGAGCTAGGTAAACGCGGCTGCCACCATACTGTATAAAATATACCTACTACAGTTTGTTCATGGTTGCTGCCAACTTGAATTCCTTCTAAAGGCTCGCCTTCGCCCCTTTTGCCGAAATTCACGTTTAAGCCTCATAATTTTGGATTCATAGTAATTACTGACAATTAACGTTATATTCCATTCATGGTTACTTCCAACTTTTCTTAACCCTGTAAATTTCTACTTCCACGATATTAATCCGCCTCGTGCAAACAAAGCTCAACCAAGTATAGAATATTACACCAAAGGGACAACGCACCACATTCGTGTGCACTCAGTGTAATAATATTTTGCATAAGAATTATTTCTTACTAGGCATTGCCAACACACCTTTTTTTCTCCCTCTTTTTACTCATATAGATTATAAATTAAATACTCTTATTGATAGACAAAAAATAAGTACATATGAAGTTAAACCAAAAATAAGTTATTTTTATGTTAAGACAAGTACAAAATAAGACCTAGGTGACTGAAGACGAGAGCATGCCCTCCGTCTTCAGCTTCGTCAAAGAAAAAGCCAAGGTCTTATTATTTTTTCTGTGATTTTAAAATTTTTTCAAAAAATTTAGATTCTTTTTTTGTTTTGAGCAGTATTTTTTATTCGAGATGGTGACCAAAGATCAAGGTTAAGGTAGCATGATGTCATCGAATGTCAAGGTCATGGTTGTTTGTCATGGTTCAGGCTGTCGTGAGTAAGGCAAAGGGATTTTCTCAGAGTGTTCCTATGATTATTTTATAAACAAAATATTGAATTTTAGGGTCAAAGTCACGGTTTCTTGTTGTCATGGTTCCTGCTGTTGTGAGCGAGGCAAATTAATATTCTCAGAGTTTCCCCTTCATCCTTAGTAAAGATGTCGACCAAAATAATGGACAAAGGTCAAGGTCAAAGTCACAAAACATCACGGTTCCTGCCTGCGAGCGGGACAAATGGGGTTTCTCATAGTGTTCACGTGTTTTTCTTTAACCTTATAAATAATTTCGTGTATAGAATATTTAAAACAAAATAACTGTTTACTATGCCTTGTATAACTGAATTCCTCTCATAAAGGGAAGTGCATGTGTGACCCAGCTGGTCTGCCACTGGAGCCTGACGCGTCTCTCTGGTGTTCTGTGCTATCCCATCGACCTGCCTAGACCTTCCAGGTGTCCGCGCTGCCGGCCGACCACCTGGGCTGCCTTACAGATTCTCACGATGTTAGTTGATCGCACAACGTCGACCAGTTCGGATGCATTCCGTTACTAGTGAATCGGGTTGTGAGTTTATGCCATAATCGTAATGTGATGGTTTCGTTTTAATGTGTTCGTAAGTAAGTCGTTTGCTATTCTGTTGTACTAACCAGGACGGCCTGGTCTCAATTAGCATCATCTAACACGACGTACAATGCTCGACACTTGTGCAATATGCGTTGGTTGTTAGGTGCTTTCAACTGGTTTCCTTTACATTTCATTTTTCATATCTGTTTGCATCGGTATGTAGCAACGTCGACCTTTTCACTCCCCTGTTTCTTGAGTCTGCCATAGTATTTTATTTTAGCATAATGTGACATACGTTGCTCGATGCTCGCGCATTATGCATTGGTTGGTTGTGTAATTCGTGTGCTTCTGTACTGTAGCATAGCTTGGTCGCAGGATGTACGTGGGGAAAATCGTTTGCTATTCTGCTGTACTAACCAAGACTACCACGTCAGTTTTCAGACACATAGTCTTGTCTAGCAACGACTGATGCGATGTATGGGTTATGTCTTTGTTATAAATTTGGGGACTATATCTTAAATAGTTTGGAAACTACAACCACCTACGCTTGTAAGTGGACTTAGAGTATACTTTATGCTGTGCTTCTTTTCGTTGTTGGGGGCGATATCTATGTTGTGAATTTGGTGGCCGTATCNGACCTTCCAGGTGTCCGCGCTGCCGGCCGACCACCTGGGCTGCCTTACAGATTCTCACGATGTTAGTTGATCGCAAAACGTCGACCAGTTCGGATGCATTCCGCTACTAGTGGATCGGGTTGTGAGTTTATGCCATAATCGTAATGTGATGGTTTCGTTTTAATCTGTTCGTAAGTAAGTCGTTTGCTATTTTGTTGTACTAACCAGGACGGCCTGGTCTCAATTAGCATCATATAACACGCGTACAATGCTCGACACTTGTGCAATATGCGTTGGTTGTTAGGTGCTTACAACTGGTTTCCTTTACATTTCATTTTTCATATCTGTTTGCATCGGTATGTAGCAACGTTGACCTTGTCACTCCCCTGTTTCTTGAGTCTGCCATAGTATTTTATTTTAGCATAATGTGACATAAGTTGCTCGATGCTCGCGCATTATGCATTGGTTGGTTGTGTAATTCGTGTGCTTCTGTACTGTAGCATAGCTTGGTCGCAGGATGTACTTGGGGAAAATCGTTTGCTATTCTGCTGTACTAACCAAGACTACCACATCAGTTTTCAGACACATAGTCTTGTCTAGCAACGACTGATGCGATGTATGGGTTATGTCTTTGTTATAAATTTGGTGACTATATCTTAAATAGTTTGGAAACTACAACCACCCACGCTTATAAGTGGGCTTAGAGTATACTTTATGCTGTGCTTCTTTTCGTTGTTGGGGGCGATATCTATGTTGTGAATTTGGTGGCCGTATCNGACCTTCCAGGTGTCCGCGCTGCCGGCCGACCACCTGGGCTGCCTTACAGATTCTCACGATGTTAGTTGATCGCACAACGTCGACCAGTTCGGATGCATTCCGTTACTAGTGAATCGGGTTGTGAGTTTATGCCATAATCGTAATGTGATGGTTTCGTTTTAATGTGTTCGTAAGTAAGTCGTTTGCTATTCTGTTGTACTAACCAGGACGGCCTGGTCTCAATTAGCATCATCTAACACGACGTACAATGCTCGACACTTGTGCAATATGCGTTGGTTGTTAGGTGCTTTCAACTGGTTTCCTTTACATTTCATTTTTCATATCTGTTTGCATCGGTATGTAGCAACGTCGACCTTTTCACTCCCCTGTTTCTTGAGTCTGCCATAGTATTTTATTTTAGCATAATGTGACATACGTTGCTCGATGCTCGCGCATTATGCATTGGTTGGTTGTGTAATTCGTGTGCTTCTGTACTGTAGCATAGCTTGGTCGCAGGATGTACGTGGGGAAAATCGTTTGCTATTCTGCTGTACTAACCAAGACTACCACGTCAGTTTTCAGACACATAGTCTTGTCTAGCAACGACTGATGCGATGTATGGGTTATGTCTTTGTTATAAATTTGGGGACTATATCTTAAATAGTTTGGAAACTACAACCACCTACGCTTGTAAGTGGACTTAGAGTATACTTTATGCTGTGCTTCTTTTCGTTGTTGGGGGCGATATCTATGTTGTGAATTTGGTGGCCGTATCTTAAATGGTTCGATAATTACAACCAATTATGCGTATAAATGGACTTAGGGCATACTTGACTCTGCGGTCCTTTTCGTTGACGGGGATGATATATATGTTCGAANAAATTACAACCAATTATGCTTATAAATGGACTTAGGGCATACTCGACACTGCGGTCCTTTTCGTTGACGGGGATGATATATATGTTCGAATCCCACATGTGAAAATCCGGATGCGAACACGCCGGGAATCGAGTCTGGTTCACATTAGTTGGAGGCGGGTAGTTCAACTACTACACCACCGAGACCCATGTATCAGAACTCTATTAATAAATACGAAAGTGGATAAACAAATTCCATGAACTCTGAAAAAAGAGGAAACTGTCCTTTACAGCATTAGTAAATACCATCTTCCAGCACGTCTTATACACAAGTTATGTCAAGAGGAAGATGAAATGGTTAGCAAGGGTTCGGGTTGGAACCTGACTTCAGTAAATCATCTAGAGCTGAGAACAAGTGGGTACTCCCCACTTAGCAAATAGGCACATACTGATTTCCCTTTACCCCACTACCGAGAATTACAGCATAGTTTTGTCTTCAACCATTTGGACGGTGATATAAATTATTGCAACCATAGAAAACTGCCCAGTTCTCGTTAAACAGAATTGAGTGGCGTCGGTATTGTATGAATGACACACTGAGGGGTCGGCACTGAGGAGTTTGCACAGAGGGGTCATCACTGAAGGGTCAGCACTGAGGGATTGGCACTGAGGGGTCAGAGCAGTGAGGGGTCAGCACTGAGGGGTTGGCACTGTGAAATCGAGTATTATGTGTACGACTACATGAAAGAGTGAATGTTCGAAGAAACCGACATCCAGAATACTACTAACATTTTATATGAGCGGTGCAACAATTTGGTAGAAGCGATAATTTAAAGAGACACACTTGTTGAACCTATTGCCGGACTGGCACTCACCGAGTGGAAGAATGATAGCAGGGCTTATTTGACGGTTGTCTGCTTTAAGTGTGGTCCTGAGTTTCAGCTGGGCGAAGAACTGATCTGGAATATCCTTTTAAGGATGTGACTGTATGGTAATTTGGTTAAAGAAATAGATGAAATGACTGGTAAAAAGGATGCAAAAAAACTATGTTTAAATCTCACGGATGAAATGTGTAAGTAACTATGTATATCCAGAAAAAGCTAGACCTAGTACATACTTGTGCTGCTACTGTGGAAAGCACTTAATTTTTTTGCATGAAGATGATGCAAGCTGATTATTGTACGAAGCCTACTGTAGAGCTTGCTTCTATGGTTGTACCTTTTTCCACAACTGGAAAACTACTAGGAAAACAGTGTTGCTACTGTGGAAAGATTTTCAGCTAAAAACTGCCATGCTCGTCGAAATGAGAAAAGCAAATGTTCAAAAGGACAAACCACCAAATCACTATCATGTACTAAATGTGGGACAGCATTTGGTAGAATCGATAATCTAAATATGCATACTGCTACATGTAAAGGTTGCTTGGCACAGGACAGCATGCATTGAACTCATTACTAGGTGACAAGGCTATGGCTAGCCTTCCTGATGATTCGTCGTGTAAACTAAAGATGGTTCGAACGTCCGTAACATTACCCGGGTCGGCATCGTGTTTCAAAACTGTGTGTGAAGAAAGAAATACGAGTGTTGGAGACATTTACTATTAAGAGTCCGAGCCATACATATAGTCAGCAGTTGTGACAACAAACATGTTCCGCTAACATGTAAAGTGAAAAACAAAGACGTTACAACTATCCAGTACATCGAGAATGAAAATTGACCTCCAAGTCAGTCTGCAATTGATGATGTGAAATATACATATTCTACTGAACATATTATACTGATGATGATGATGAAGTGCCATCGTCTGAAAAGCAAAACCATAAATATGTTGCTGAAGATAAGAGTTACTAGAAGTTTGGACAGAATAAACGCAGACTCGATTCTAGTATTCTGGCACAGAGGAATCTCACAACCTACATATCACAGAAGAATATAGATGCAGACATGTATCGTGAACCTTGATGGGTGCCATATTCAACGTAGAATCTCAGCTGTTACAACACACGCCATATCCTACCCCCATGGGGTGGGGAGGGGCTCACAGGACACGTGCAGCCAAGGAATACCAGGTACACTTGCAAAAAGTCCTAGAGTGCTTTGAACTCCATGAACTCACTCTTGCCGACTGGAGAAATGTCACTTCAGGAAGACCCGAGTAGAATACTTAGGGCACATAATTACCCCGGACAGGAATTATCCAAAGCCCGAGAAAGTGAGAGAGATTGAGGAGGCTAGAGTACCAACTAACATGAGGCAATTGAAACGTTTTCTGGGGTTATGTAATTGGCTAAGAGAGTTTATAGCAGATGTCGCCCCCATTATGGCCCCCTCAACGAACTCCTACTCAAAACAACTCGCTGGAAGTGGACAGACAGACACGAAGAATCATTCACAATATTAAAGGCGCGATATGGCGACATCACCATGCTATACCGGCCTAAGCCAGAATTACCCCTAATTTTACAGACCGATGCAAGTGGAACTGGTATAGCTGCTGTCCTATACCAGGAGCAGACACAAAACCAGTGACAGATTATAGCGTACGCTAGTACTATGCTAAACGCGACCGAACACCGCTACCATAGTAATGAGCAGGAGTGCCTGGTGGTTATTTGGGCAGTTCGCAAATACCGCTATTACCTTGAGGACCAACCGTTCATTCTCAGAACTGATAATAAGGCCCTTACATGGCTGAAAACCAAAAGTAGCAAATTTGTGTAGGTTGGCCCTATTTTCAATAAAATTTTCATTCAGAATCGAGCCTTTCCCGGGCTCAACCAACGAGTTNCTTATCCCACCGACCGCAAATGCCTAAGAAGAACCGACGACTGGGAACGAATGCTGCCCCCCACTCCCCTAAAACTTCCATGGCCTGATGTCATGGAACTACAGGTAATAAAGTTCCGCGAAAACAAAGATCTGTTACGAGACCAACAGCAAGCTGACCCCGAATTACAGAAGTTAATGAGGAGATATCCAGACCGGTACAAGGGAAGAGATGGCATAATGTGGGCAAGAGCGCACCCACAAACAGAACAATGGAAAATCTGGGTTCCCCACGGCTTACGAACCAGTATCTGTGAACACCACCATGATCACCCCCATGCAGGAAATCCAGGTTTTCATGAGACCTTAAGGACCCTGACCAACAGATACACATGGCATGGAATTAGCCGAGATGTGACGGAATACGTCGCCAGATGGCGGACTTGTGAAAACAAGGCCTACCCTACACCGAAGACACGATACACACCCCGTCGTCCGAGAAAACCATGGACCCACATTGCCGTCGATATCTTGGGCCCCTCCCTACCCATGCACACACCGAGAAAAGAAATACCTCCTAGTCATGACATACCAGTTTTCCAGGTGGACAGAGGCGTTTCCGCTACCCAATCAGGAGGCCAACACAATTATCCGGCAAATGGAGCGAGAGGTCTTTCCACACTGGGGGTATCCGAAATGTGTGTTAAGAGACAATGGATCCCTGTTTACGGGAGCAAAATGGACGAAAGCCTGCGAGACATGGGGGGTGGAAAACTGGACAACTCCAACCTACCACCCAGAGGCCAACCCTACCGATCGCCGGAATCAGGAATTGAAGAAGAGCATGCGCATAAGAATGGACACTAATCATACACAATGGGACGTACAATTTCCTGAAATCCTGTCTGCATTGCGACGTTAGCACAATGACACAATTGGAACTTCTCTCAGCCATCTCATACTGGGAGACAACATCCGCCGACCTGGGAATGACAGTGAGAAACAGAACCTACAGAACTTCCCGCCCCCGAAGAAATACAGAGAGCGGCGATCCGGAAAACAGGGGCAGCTTGGAGAAACCAACAACGGTATATCCGGCGTAAGTACCCAGAACAAGCGACTGTCGGACACCACTTGCCCGAGGGTAGTCACGTATTACTACACAACCATCCTTTGAACCGAGCCAATGATAAATTCTGCGCAGGATTTGCACCTAAATGGGAAGGGCCGTATGCAGTAGTAGGGAGACAGGGAAATATGTATTGGGTGGAAGACGAAATGGGAAAGATGCGGAAGGTGCCAAGGAACCAGATACGCCCTTCACTCGAACCCTACACCAATGGTCCCACAGGAATTGCAAGGGACGATCCAGAGGGAACCTGCAGTAAGTCACTAGGCCACTGGACAGTGAACAAGGATGCGGGAATAGTGGGTCAAAGCGATAAGCCGTCCATTGCCCCTATGTGCTACTTCAGTGTCCCAAGGGCGCGCGTGCCACTGTGCCAGCAAATAACGGAACACGAAGTGCCAGACAGACCCGCTTCACAGGCGGAAAATACGAAGGATCAAGACGAAGCGAGAGGAAGCAGATGGGCGAGTGAAGAAGAAAGTATGCATGAAGGAGAAGCGAGCGAAAGCGGACGGGCGAACGAAGGAGAAATAGGAAGCGAGAGAGTAGAGGCGAGCAAAGGTGAAAGGGAACAGGCGAACAAGAGTGAAGAAGGGGGTAAAGAGAGGCCGAAAGCAGGTGAAAGCGAAGAAACGAAGGGGAATGCACATACAGAGAACCGAACTCGGGAGATCACAGCCGAACCAAGGACGAGTGCATGTCACAGTCTGGAGACAACCCAAGGACCCCAAAGCAAGATGATGGCAACGCTTCCTAACCCCCTCCCCTGCAAGCTGTTCCAATGCGGGACAAGTCGCACTATAATCAGCCGCAGAGTGAGGACAGGCGAGTACAGCCCTGGTGTACATGCAGAGGCTGCGAGGAGCCCGACTTCTACCGGGAGCATCGCAGGTACAAACCACGCCAGTTCAATGAGCCAAGCCTTCCAATGCAGTGACAGACTCTGTGTGGCATAATGTAAGTACGACTAAGTGTTTTTTTCTTATTTTATTTTATTTATTTTACCTGTGTTTACCATGTGTCGCTGGAACATCAGTGAGGCGAATAATAAGGACATGACGTCCCAGAGCCTTAAATGGCCAGATACCTGTGTTTACCATATGTAAGTGAGGAGAGACCCACAACCAAAATGTGTTTAAACGCCAGCACTTAAGTGTGACTAGGAGTTTTTCTGTTTTTGTTTAATTTACCTGTAGTTGTAAAATATGAAGATGGGCCGCCAGCCGAGAATAGTGTGTTTNGGAAGATGGGCCCCCAGCCGAGAATAGTGTGTTTATATTCCCAGGGTGTAAAACAGTTTTTAGTTTTTTTATCTACTTCCACTGCTGTAATACAGTGTAGAGGCAGGATAAGATATGGGTCTTATTTATGTTCTTTTCACGGCCTGTGAGCCATCTCCTAATAGTAAAATGTACCACGTGTAAGTTTGGGATATTGGTTAATTGTGTGTTTGCTTCCGTTTACCATAAGACCACTTGTAAAAATGGCAGAGTGCCAGACATTAATTTAAACACAGGAACAGAGTTTCCCAGCCTAGGAGATAGGAGGGTTTCTTTTATTTGTACGACCTATGCGCCACCGTAAAAATAAACACCCACCAAAATATGTAACTGCTGCTNACCTATGCGCCACCGTAAAAATAAACACCCACCAAAATATGTAACTGCTGCTAGGCAGCCTTGCAAATTATCGGCCATCTGCCATCTAACATGTTTGATTGTAAAAAAAGTCCCCGATTTGCCAGGGCGATGGAAGCACAGAAGAGCAATTAAGAACTGTCAAAGTACTGTGATCTTGAGAGATCACTTTAGGGCATGTTGTGTAACTGTGTAAACTTGTAAAATGTTGTAATTAATGTAAATACATCCAAGATAGGTGGTACCAGGTTTATGTTTTTTTAGCGAGTTTAAATAGTTGATTGGCATGCTAAAAATTTGAGAAATAATTTGTACACTGTAAAGTAATCATGCCTTCAGCAAAAAGTGTAAGCAGAGCCAGAGTTTTAGCCCATTCCAGCAGGCAGGAGGCTAGCTAAGTGTCCAGCTGCTGGCGGTGGCGTGTGACCTTGAGTAACAGGCTGACGAGGGGACAAGAGGAAGGAGGAGAAACAGAGAAGGAGGGAGGTCTCAGCTGTCCATGCCACGCGATAAACTCCATGCTAACCACATGGGAGTTATGCCAGAACATAGAAAAAGTCACAGAGCAGGCGCACGACAGCGGAGCAACCAAAAACAGAAACTT